>JADRCD010215856.1:0-16827 GCA_019843815.1 Montemys delectorum | reverse complement strand
GAGAGAGAGAGAGAGAGAGAGAGAGAGAGAGAGAGAGAGAGAGAGAGAGAGAGAATCAGAGACAAAGAGAGGAGACGAACATACATGTAAAGATAAACACAGATATGTTTATTGCATCTTTCTTTAAATCTATAATTATAAAAAGTTAAAATTTATTATATTTAATCACACATTTAATGTCCTTGTCAAAAGATTTTGAATTAAAATACAATGAGCCAATATCTTTAATGAGTCCTTTCTTTTTTTATTAGATATTTTCTTTATTTACATGTAAATTTCTCCTTTCCCAGTTTCCCCTCCAACAAACAAAGAAACAACAAAAACAACAAGAACAAACCCCTGTTGCCTTCCTCCTCCCCATGCCTGCCACCTCACCCTCTCCCACTTATTGGTCCTGGCATTCCCTTACACAGGGGCACAAAACCTTCACAAGGCCAAGATCTTTTCCTCCTATTGATAATCGAATTTGCAATCCTCTACTATACACATGCTGCCAGAACATCCAGTCCCACCTTATATAGTCCTTGATTGGTGGAGTCCTTTCTTAAAGGGAAATCACACCACAGTTCAATATGAAACTGTAAGAAATATTACTTAGTAGTGGTTGAAAACAGATGTGACACTTCTAATTTGACTCCATAAATGTCTCTGTGTAATTATGCCAACTGAATATGCAGGCTGTTGTGAAAACTGCATGAAGGTGGTCCATATCTCTGTACACTGTTGTGTTTCACAAACTCATTCACCACTACCCATAACTCTCAGTTCTATTTGTGTCAAATACCAGAAATTATGGGCAAGTAAAACATCATTAATCTCTAGACACTTGCACACAACCCTTGGAAAATATGAGGATGGGATCCAATGAGGGTTTAATTGTGCTTCCGGCTTTTTTTCTGTGATAAACCATCCAATTAGTGGCATGGAGATGATCAGCCCGTGGTGATAAGAGGCTTATACATCCACATGGTTTCCCAATTATTCACATCCAATGCTTAGTTAAATGACATTGGCAACCAAATCTCTAAAATTAACTGCAATAGGCTACCTCTTTAGAGAAATACTCCAACATCAACAATAAAACAGGATGGCTGCATGATGGGGAGTGTCCCAGTGTGAAAGAACCACTGAGGGGTGAGAATGTTAGGTTTGAGTTAGAGTAGAGGGGAAGACATAAGGCTACAAATACACAGGAAAGTCAAAATTGTCACAAGCAATAACACTAAAGTGTAGAACACCGCAAACATAGATAAGACAGTTTAGCCTTCATGGAACTTGAAATGGGTGTTTGGGAAGACACTGGGTCAAATGAAGAAGAAAGGATGGAAAGGAGTTTCTGTTGTTATGGAAAGTCCACTCTGACGTAAGGCTCAAGAGCTTATGAAGGAGAAAGATAAGTGCGGCAACATTGACTCAGTCCATCCTCTAGAAAGATAACTGTGGGCTGTTGTAATGAATAGGTAAGACTAATAGGTAAGCTAATAAGGAGTGACCTCTGCCATTGTTTGTGTGCTAACATTAACTTTCCCATTGCTTTGTCTTTAAGGAACAGCTTCTTCCTTTCTACTACATCTACTCCATTACTTTGTTCATGTATTTTGCTTTGAGAACATCTTGTTATACAGCCTATGCTAATCTGGAGCTCACAATCCTCTTGCTTATATTGTCAATTGCTATGAATGAAGACAAGAAGCACCATACCTAGCTGCATTTATTTGTGGTATGACAACAATGTTATATATATTTCATATGCGTATATACACATATATATGCTTATGTGTACATGTATATATGAATATGTGTATATACATATGTGTGCATTTATATAGATATTAAGTGTTAGATGAGTATATAGGTATAGATGAGTGTATGGAGAGACAAATAGATAGGCAGATATACAGGAAGACACAGACTGATTGATAAGTGTGTGCTTATATGGTCATTCTTTGGTATTGAAGAAATACAGTTTAGCTGAAGCAAAATAAACAGACCTTTGAAATATCCTGATATGGAAGTGACATAAAACCTACCAAAGAAAGAGCCCCTTAGCTCTTGGAGACTGTGGATGTGGCTTTCTCTGATGCACCTCTTGTTCCCTCCCAGTCAGCACGCTTGCTTTAGTGCTCAGACTGTCTTCCCTATTGACTTCATTTTCTCAAAAAAAAAAAAAAAGATTTATTTATTTGTTTATTTTATGTATATGGGTGCAATGTAGCTGTGTTCAGACACACCAGAAAAGGGAATCAGATCTCATTAAGGATGGTTGTGAGGCACTGTGTGGTTGCTGGGAATTGAGCTCAGGATCTCTGGAAGAGCAGTCAGTGCTCCTAACCACTGAGCCATCTCTCCAGCCCTTATTGACCTCATCTTCTTGAATTATTTTCCTCCTAAGAACAGTGTCTTTCAAAAATGCAATTGTTGTCTCAAAATTGCAACCCCAGGGCTTGAAAAATTATCATCGTAGACCAGGTATGAGTCGCTTATAGAAGTGGAAAGTGTAGCTTGCTGCAGAGAATAAAGTTCTGTTTTAAATCTCCCAAGGTTTTTATCCTGTCAATTTTCTTTTCGCTTTTCTGTATATTGAACCTTTCTTCAAATACAGGCTGCTTCCTACAATACTAAAAACGTTAAAACCATCTTACTTTAACACTTTTGCTTCTATTTACTAATTCGTCCATTCAGTCATTCATCCAAGCAACAATCGAAGCCTTCTCCCTAACAGAACTTCATTTTTTAGGGAGGGCAAGAATCAAGAAATAACTAGACAATAAATAAAATATCTGGAAAAAAACATTGGGCCACAACTGAGGAAGAGCTATTTAAGCTAGTCATGAAGAATGTTTGTTTGTTTGTTTATGTTTTTGAGACAGTGTCTCACAATGAAGTCTTGACTGGCCTGGAACTCACTATATTGACCATGGTGGCTTCTAACCCATGGAGATCCACCTGTCTCTATCTCCTGAGTACTAGAAGAATGTTCATTTTAAAGGCTGTAAAAAGAATTGTCAAGTCTTGTGGGAGTGAGAGGGACAGAGGTGAGAGGAGAGGCTCTGAAAAATGGGGCTCTGCCTCCAGGATCCACCCTTTCAGCTGTGACTAATTTCACAATGTTCCTTTTATATCCTTAGACTATGTTATAGTGTTTTAAAACATGGGCGTTTTGTGCTAGTAAGATAGACTAGCTGCTATTTTCTATCTATGACTGGAATTTTCTAAATGTTTTTACATCTTGAAAATATAATGGAGACAGTTGTTAAATTCTAAAGGTATCCATCACAGTGGTTCAGATATATTATAGACAATTAAAATCAGTAAGTAAATAAGCTCTCTAACAAAGAAATGTGAACACACTTGTGTTTTTTCAATAACTGCAAGGAAGTTTCAAATGCCCTAACCTATTAAAGAGTCTACTGTTTTTATGGTGATGTCAAGATTGGCAAAGGTATTGAGTACAAATCTGTGTTGCAGGGTAAGTTTGGGGAAAACAGAATAAAGAATAACATTTTATTTTGTGGATTGAGACAGGACCCAGAAGAGAAGATGTGTTGGAACATCAGCCTGGTTACAGAGTGCCTGCTCTAACTAATAAGAGTCCTGCCTGTGCCTTCCTTGCCTTAAAAAAATTACTTGCTGCGCCCTACTTTGTTACCTTGCTGCCAAGTAACAGTGTTGATGGACTCCATTCAGTGCACTGCCCAACACCACACAGGCAGCTGGATTTGCAGGTGCCAGTGTCTTTCCTGTCTCTGCTGGGTCTGGTGGCTCTCTCTTAGTCTCCCATGGGATGGAGTGTGCTAGTTTTGGAGAAAAAAAGTTTCTGTTCACTTACCCTGAGTGAATCTACACATTTGCATAATTTCAATCTCCTTGATGGTAACTCCCAGGTTTGATCCATACTTGTGGTGGCTTGAATACAAGTGGTCCTTACAGGCCTTGTATTTGAATGCTCAGTCATCAGATAAAGGCATTGTTTTAAGATTAGGGGAGTTAGGAAGTATGGCCTTGTTAGATGAAGTATTCACTAGGGGTGTGGTCTTATTGGAGGAAGTATGTCACTGAGAGTAGGCTTTGAGGTTTCAGCAGTTTACATCAGGCTGAGTGCCTGTTTCTCTTTCTGCCTGTGGACTAGGATATAGCTCTCAGCTACTACTCCATCTCCATGCTTGTCACCATGCCCCCTGCCATTACGGTGATGGACTAACCTTCTGAAACAGTAAGCCATCCCTAATTAAATACTTCTTTTTATAAGAGTTCCCTTGGTCATGGAGTCTCTTCAAAGCAACAGAGCAGCGACTAAGACAATAATAGTACAGAATGCTTCTGCAACTCAGTCTGGCACGTTCATGTAGCCAGACTCTGATGTACCACCCAGGCCCACCCGAGAGGCCTTGCAAGCAGACAGGAATTGACACTCTGACAGTAGTGCTTGATCACAGTGTCAGCACTTGGCCCATACCCCTCCTCTCTCCTATGTGGCATACCATATGGTAAAACTGTCCTTTCAAGTTTGTTTAATACTGTTTAACAGTGACATAAAAAGCTCTTCTCTGTCTCCTGCCTCTATATCTAACTACTGTATAAAACCTGGTGTAGGGAGAAAGTTCTTATCTCCGTGGAGTCACTGTTCCACCATATTATCATGTGACATCTTGTAGATGTGTTTCATATTGATCATCACATTTTAATTTATTTACCAGTATCTGACTTCAGTACAAGATTTTACCATCTACTAGCTCATAGTCACACACATCTCCATGATAACATCTTCAACACAAGACATCGATTTAGTACATGCTGTATACTAAGTAAATATTGGTTGAATGAACAGATGGGTGAGTAAGTGGGGCATTTAAATTATGGATTATCTCTACATGGAAGAACACTTGGAAGAACTGGGAAGTTTCATATTTAGATACTATTTCCGACACATGACCTGGAGTTTGTATAGGTTCATACTAAGCAGAGAGATGCTATATGCTTTGTAGGGTAAAGACTTTTAAGCAAATTTTATATTTTACCTAATAGTTTAAGAAGAGGAAGAATGGTGTATTACTTCATAGATGTGATTTCCACAAACCTTTTCCAGTAAGGACATGGAGTCACTGGTCAGCAGGTAAGTGCTAAAACAGGTCAGTTAGTGTAGCACCCCATGGGCATTCCTGTAACGAAACTTCCTCTTTAGCTCTCACCTGATTTGACTATGTTTCATCAGCCAGATCCCATATAAAAGCATTTAAGGTTTGGATTTATGTATTTTATATCAAAATGAAGGAAACTATTTTAAAAATCACTTTAAAATAAAAATAGAAAGTGTTGGAAACAGTGTGGCTTGGAAAGTGTCCATTTGGCACTTAAACAGGAAAATAATTTGTATGTGCTAAGGAGGTAATTCATGCCCAGTGACTCAGCCCCATCCTGGAAGGAAAGGTAATTGAATTGCCTCTATCCATTCAGTAACTCACTCAGGATTCAAGGATTCATTATAACTATCAAAGTTTTATTACTTCCTTAGAGTCTAGGGTGGGTTTTTATTTGAAGGTAGTGGGTGATATACAGTTCACTTGTATAATACGACAACCATAGTCAGAAAATATGGAGCCTTGCTACAGCACCTTTATATTTAGATTATAGCTTGCCTTGTCTACCTGTTCCATTAAATAAAGAGGAAGGAAAAGAGGAGGAAAGGAAAAAGAAAGCCCTGAAATTTGACTGTGATTTTTCACTCATGGACTGCATGTTCATAATTTAGGATGGGCCACATAAGCTAATAAACTATGTGTGTATGTATTTCAAGAATATATTTATATGTTCTCATATGGACCTTCTTTTCCTCAGGTTCCTCTCCATTTCCATTCCTGTAATTCTTTCAGACAGGAACAACTATGGGTCAGAGTTGTGACTGTGAAATCACCCTCCTCTCTCTCATTCAGTGCTCTGTCTTCCTGCTGGATATAGGCTCTGTAAGTTCCTTCTCCCTACTGTTGGGCATTTCATCTAAGGTCCCTCCCTTTGAGTCCATTCGAGTCGCTCACCTCCTAGGTCTCTGGTGCATTCGGGAAGGTCCTGCCACAATCACCTATCTCATGAGGTTGCCTGTTTCCATTCTTTCTGCTGGCCCTGAGGGCTTCAGTCCTTTTCCCTCACCCAATATCAGATCAGGTTGCCCTCTCCCCAACTCCCCCCATTCTCCCTACCCCTGTCTTTCAGTTGGATGGCTGAGGATAATGGCAGTATCCAGAAACAGTCCCTCAGAGAGATGAATGTAGCTGGTTTCCTTCTACCTGCTTCCATCCATGATACCTCCTGACCCCTCCCTACCCTGATTCCTATTCCTTTCATACTCCCTCCCCAGAACTTCTCTTTTCCCCCCTCCCCATCCCCCTCCTCTGCACCCCTCCTCATATATACCTGCCTGCTCAGATACTTCTGAAAATTCCAGCAGGCCTTTTTTCCCCAGTTAACACTTTACATGTTGATCTCCTTTTTGACTATCCCATCAAGTACACTGACATACATCCACCAGTGCTGCACATCCCTTTACACGGTCATGTAGACAAACAAGGCACATCACCAATCAGGTAGTACTTCATTTATCCACCTCCTGAGTTCCAATTTTGCACTGTCTTCTTGTTTCTGTTATTACTTTTTCAACGCTATATCAAACGAAATGTCACAGCATCTTATAAAACTCACATCAGATTCTGTTTGTTGGGCTATTGAAATCCCATGCGACTTGGGCTTGACACTCTCTGTCATGGCGGTGCTGGATTCTTTGTCATCTGTTGCCAGAGAAAGACAAAGCCTTTGCAAAAGCAGGGGCTCATTGATTTGTTTCTGAAGGTGTGCCTGTGTATCATCAATCCAGAGTGTCTGCTGAGAGCAGAGATGTGCTCCCCTCTTAGCAAGCTTGGCAGGAGCTGAGGTAGAGAAGGGAAGGGTGAGCAGTGAGCTGTGACTGTGAGCTCAAGCATTTGTCCACGTTCTTTCTGGTATGTAACTGTTTATTCTCTTTCTTAAAGGTTGATTTATGAAGTCTGACAGGATAGTCTGTAAACTCAACCCAGAACTACTTGGAGAATAAGAGAAAATGATATATTAAGTTCCAGTGGCCCAATTGTTTTGAGATATTAAGTCCCAGGCTGCAGTAGGACAAATGAAAACTCATTAGAAGTGAATATTGATGTCCTTCATATCTGAAAATGGGGTTTTGAACAACTGCCAGGAATATCTCTGTAGGCCTCCAAAGCCCGGCTAACCTATGCATGAGTGGTCAGTGTCACTGTGACAGGCGCCCACTGGCTTTATTCTTGTATTTTATCTTCTGATAATTCCACAAACTCCTCTCAAAACACAGGTTTAAACTTAGCATAAGCTGTCAATGAGTCACATATGGAAGTAATCTACAGTGTTTAATTTTGTGCATGACCAGTTATGCTCTAAACATAATTACCTAAGGAGAATGCTTCTTTAAGCTAATTTATGAGAGGTTAGTAGTAAAGATTTCCATATCTCCTACAAGAGCTATGATTTTCTGTTTTTTAAGTATGAAAACAATTTATTACTTTCTCATTTATTTGACCCTGATACAAATGGAGTGAGAATCCCTAGAATAGAAGACTGTATGCATTCTTGTCATAATTTGAATAACTTATTTTTATCTTCTGAACTCTTTTCTCATTTGAAGAAACTTTAACTATATTTACTACTGTACCCAGCATGCATTTCTGGCTTCTGGAAATCTCTGAACAAAGGTGGTCTCCAGCCTTGAGTGACAGCAGTCATGGTACCATCAGCAGGGATTAAAAACCCAAACACAAAGTCTTTCCTGGTTTGGATTTTTGCTTATAACTTTAATGCCGCTTCCCCCACCTCTTTATTCCACCATGTCTTTAATTCTCACTAGACCACAGGAAATGCTTTCCATTTCCAAATATTTATGTTATCTTGAAGTTACTTGTAAAAGTTAAGAAACTCAGACCTGAGCACTGCACATATCAGGAACTCTACAGGGGAAAGTCTGAGTCCTCATTTCACAGGATTTAGCTTACAGGGTGGTGCTATGTAAAGTCTCTACATTGCTTGGGTTATCCCAGTGTGGCTGTCTCATCCCACTTTAGTCTGTAGAGAAAGGGGGAGGCCCATGCATTTATTGCATCCTGAGCATTAACTGAGATAAACAACCAGTGAAATATAAATCAACATCTTCAACTTACCTAAAACATAAATCAAATTTCATTAAAGGGAAAATGAATTTTTTGTCTCACTTTCTATGAAATACTTATATTTATTTGATTTAATTATTCTCCGGGTATAATGAAAGTGGCTGTAATTGATGTAAGAACTCTCTACCTTTCTACCGTTATGTTAAACAGTTGTAGCACTTGATACTCTTTAATATTCACAACCAATAGAAGGAGATAATTTATATCCCTTCATTGTTTTGTTTGTTGTCAATTGAGAACAGCATAAAACTATGAGGCAGGTATTAGTAGGAATGACTTTGTTTCCCATGACTGTGTTTTGTTTGGGATTATGCACAACCCCTTGTCAGCTGAGTTTTTTTCACTTACACATATGTATAAACACACCCGTCTCCAAATGAAGCACATAGCAACCTAACAACTTTTTGATCCACAACCATATCAGTCTACATGTATCCTCATCTCTAAACCATAGTTTCTCTGCCACATAAATAACAGTTTTGACAGTTTCTACTTCTGAAAATTCCAGCAGGCCTTTTTTCCCCAGTTAACACTTCTTTATACTTTTCTATTATTTGCTTAAGTATCTGGACATGGAAACTAGAGGGCCAATCTAGTCAAACCAGACCAACTGACATGGCTACATGTGCAGACATAACTGAATCCTCTAATGACCTCTGCAGGAGGAATCCATGTCCATCACACCTCCCCTTTGCATAATTGGGAATGTATATGATTGAAATCAGTTGCCTTTTGATAAGGGACTTGTGTGACATCTGCCCAGGATCTTCTAGCTTTCATAGTCTCTGGTGAGAAGACTGGTGTAATTCAGATAGGCCTGCCTTTATATGTTACTTGACCTTTTTCCCTTACTGCTTTTAGTATTCTTTCTTTGTTTTGTGCATTTGGTGTTTTGACTATTATGTGGCGGGAGGATTTTCTTTTCTGGTCCAGTCTATTTGGAGTTCTATAGCTTCTTATATGTTCATGGGCATCTCTATCTTTAGGTTAGAGAAGTATTCTTCTGTAATTTTGTTGAAGATATTTACTGGTCCCAAGAAAAAAGCTGGAGTAGCCATTCTAATATCGAATAAAATTGACTTTCACCCTAAAGTGGTCAAAAAAGATAAGGAGGGACACTTTATATTCATCAAAGGTATGATCTGCCAAGATGAACTCTCAATTCTGAATCTCTATGCTCCAAATGCAAGGGCATCTACATTCATAAAAGAAACTTTACTAAAGCTCAAAGCACACATTACACCACACACAATAGTAGTGGGAGATTTCAACACCTCACACTCTGCAATGGACAGATCATAGAAACAGAAACTAAACAAGGACACAGTGAGACTAACAGAAGTTATGAAACAGATGGATTTAGCAGATATCTATAGAAATTTTTATCCTAAAACAAAAGGATATACCTTCTTCTCAGCACCTCATGGTACCTTCTCCAAAATTGACCATATAATTGGTCACAAATCAGACCCCAACAGATACAACAAGATTGAAATTATTCCTTGTACCCATCAGATCACCATGGACTAAGGCTGCTCCTCAATAAGAATATAAACAATAGAATGCCCACATACACGTGGAAGCTTAACAACCCTCCACTTAATAATAACTTGGTCAAGGAATAAAGAAAGAAAGAAATTAAAGACTTTCTAGAGTTTATTGAAAATGAAGCCACAGCATACTCAAACTTATGGGACAAATTGAAAACAGTCCTAAGAGGAAAACTCATAACTTTAAGTGCCTCCAAAGAGAAACTGGAGAATGCATGCACCAGCAATTTAACAACACACCTGAAGGCGCTAGAACAAAAAGAAGCAAATTCACCCAAGAGGAGTCAAAGGCAGGAAATAATCAAACTCAGGGCTGAACTCAACCAAATAGAAACAAAAAGAACTATACAAAGAATCAACCAAACCAGGAACTGGCTCTTTGACAAAGTCAACAAAATAGATAAACCCTTAGCTAGACTAACTAGAGGGCACAGAGATAGTCTCCTAATTAACAGGATCAGAAATGAAAAGGGAGACATTAACAACAGACACTGAGAAAATCCAAAATATCATGAGACCCTACTACAAATGCCTATACTCAACAAACTTGGAAAACCTGGATGAAATGGACAATTTTCTAGACAGATACCAGGTACCAAAGTTAAATCAAGATCAGATCAATGATCTAAACAGTCCCATATCTGCTAATGAAATAGAAACAGTCATTAATAGTCTCCCAACCAAAAAAAAAAGCCCAGGACCAGATGGGTTTCATGCAGAGTTTTATCAAATCTTAAAAGAAGACCTAATACCAATACTCCTCAAACTATTCAACAAAATAGAAACTGAAGGTACTCTACCCAATTCGTTCTATGAAGCCACAATTACTCTTATAACTAAACCACACAAAGCCCTAACAAAGAAAGAAATCTTCAGACCAATTTTCCTTATGAATATCGATGCAAAAATACTCAATAAAATTCTTGCAAACTGAATCAAAGAACACATCAAAGGATCAAAAGGATCATCTACCATGATCAAGTAGGCTTCATCCCAGGGATGCAGGGATGGTTCAATATACGGAAATCCATCAATATAATTCACTATATAAACAAGCTCAAAGAAAAAAACCATATGATCATCTCACTAGATGCTGTGAAAGCATTTGACAAAATCCAACATCCCTTCATGATAAAAGTCTTGGAAAGATCAGGAATTCAAGGCCTATACTTTTACATAGTAAAAGTAATATACAGAAAACCAGTAGCCAACATCAAACTAAATGGAGAGAAACTTGAAGCAATCCCACTAAAATCAGGGACTAGACAAGGCTGCCCATTCTCTCCCTACCTATTCAGTATTGTACTTGAAGTCCTAGCCAAAGCAATTAGGCAACAAAAGGAGATCAAAGGGATATGAATTGGAAAGGAAGAAGTCAAATTATCACTATTTGCTGATGATATATTATACTTAAGTGACCCCAAAAATTCCACCAGAGAGCTCCTAAACCTGATAAACAACTTCAGCAAAGTAGCTGGATATAAAATTAACTCAAGTAAATCAGAGGCCTTCCTATACACAAAGGATAAACAGGCAGAGAAAGAAATTAGAGAAACAACACCCTTCACAATAGTTACAAATAATATAAAATACCTCGGTATAACTCTAACTATGCAAGTAAAAGATCTGTTTGACAAGAACTTCAAGTCTCTAAAGAAGGAAATTGAGGAAGATCTCAGAAGATGGAAAGATCTCCCATGCTGGTGGATTGGCAGGATTAATATAGTAAAAATGGACATCTTACCAAAGGCAATCTACAGATTCAATGCAATCCCCATTAAAATTCCAATCCAATTCTTCACAGACTTAGAAAGAGCTATTGGCAAATTCATCTGGAACAACAAAAGACCCAGGATAGCCAAAACTATTCTCAACAATAAAGGAACCTCTGGTGGAATCACAATCCCGGACCTTAAGCTATACTACAGAGCAATTGTGATAAAAATTGCATGGTATTGGTACAGTGACAGGCAGGTAGATCAATGGAACAGAATTGAAGACCCAGAAATGAACCTATGCACCTATAGTCACTTCTTCTTTGACAAAGGAGCTAAAACCATACAGTGGAAAAAAGACAGCATTTTCAAGAGATGGTGCTGGCTCAACTGGTGGTTAACATGTAGAAAAATGCAAATCAATCCATTCCTTTCTCCTTGTAAAAAGCTCAAGTCCAAGTGGGTCATGGACCTCTATATCAAACCAGATACATTGAAACTAATAGAAAAGAAAGTGGGGAAGAACCTCAAGCAAATAGGCACAGGGGAAAATTTCCTGAAGAGAACGTCAATAGCTTCTGCTCTAAGATCAAGAATTGACAAATGGGACCTCATAAAGTTGCAAAGCTTCTTTAAGGCCAAAGATACTGTCAATAGGAGAAAACGGCAACCAACAAATTGGGAAAAGATCTTTACCAACCCTATATCTGATAGAGGGATAATATCCAATGTATATAAGGAACCCAAGAAGTTAGACTCAGAGAACCAAATAACTCTATTAAAAAATGGGTTACAGAACTAAACAAAGAACTTTCAACTGATGAACACTGAATGGCTGAGAAGCACCTAAAGAAATGTTCAACATCCTTAGTCATCAGGGAAATGCAAATCAAAACAACTCTGAGATTCCACCTAACACCAGTCAGATTGGCTAGGATAAAAGACTCAGGTGACAGCACTTCCTGGAGAGGTTGTGGAGAAAGAGGAGCACTACTTCATTGCTGATTGGATTGCAAACTGATACAACCACTCTGGAAATCAGTGTGGCGGTTCCTCTGGAAATTGGACATAGTTCTACCGGAGGACCCAGCTATATCACTCCTGGGAATATACCCAAAAGATGCTCCAACATGTAATATGGACACATGCTCCACCATGTTCATAGCAGCCTTATTTATAATAGCCAGAAACTGGAAACAACCCAGATGTCCCTCAACAGAGGAATGGATACAGAAATTGTGGTATATCTACACAATGGAGTACTACTCAGCTCTTAAAAACAATGAATTTATGAAATTCTTAGGGAAATGGATGGATCTGGAGAATATCATCCTGAGTGAGATAACCCAATCTCATAAGAACACATATGTTATGCACTCTTGAAATAAGTTGTTATTAGCCCAGAAGTTTGGAGTATAGGAAGAACAACCCACAAACCACAAGAAACTTAATAAGAAGGGAGACTAAAAGGTGGACATGTCATTCCTTCATAAAAGGAGTAACAAAATATTCACGGAAGGAGTTGCAGAGATTAACTATGGAGCAGAGACTGAAGGAAGGGCAAGCCAGCCTAAATATAGCTATCTCCTGAGAGGCTCTGACAATACCTGACTAATACAGATGTAGAGGCTCAGAGCCATCCATTGAACTGAGTACATGGTCACCAATGAAGGAGTTAGAGAAAGGAATAATGGATCTGAACGGTTTGCAACCCCTTAGGGTAAACAACAATATGAACTAACTAGTACCCTCAGAGCTCTCAGGGACTCAACCACCAACCATAAGGACTATACATGGTGGGACTGATTGTTCTGGCAGCATGTGTATAGTACAGGATTGCAAATTTGATCATCAACAGAAGGAGAGGACCTCGGCCCTGTAAAGGTTCTGTGCCCCAGTGTAGGGGAATGCCAGGTCCAATAAGTGGGAGAGGGTAGAGTGGCAGGCATGGGGAGGAGGGAGGCAACAGAGGTTTGTTCTTGTTGTTTTTGTTTGTTTGTTTGTTTGTTTTTTGGAGGGGAAACTGGGAAAGGAGAAATTTACATGTAAATAAAGAAAATACCTAATTAAAAAAAATGTTCTTATTTTGGGCTTGTACCACAGTAAGAACCAAGATTTTAAACTTTACTAAATACAAAACAAACAGACTTTATATATTTATGTTCATTTTAGAAAGTACTAGTAGTGATGTGTTATGACATGTAAATAAAGAAAATATCTAATTAAAAAAATAAAAAGAAAAAATAAAAAGATAAGGGACGTGTGCAATATAATGAATGATTTTTTATTGGTATCTATCAATCAAAACAACCCAAGCTATGGCTCTCAGTCTCAAGCCACTCCTCCCTTTAGATGCCTGTCAAGAGAACCCAGGCTATATGTTTGACACCACTGAATACTGTCCCTCACGGCCAGTTGTTAATGTTGAAAGTGTATCTTTTCTAACATTTAGAATCCCTCTTTCTCAAACAGTCATCTTGCTCCCTTCCCAAATCCGTGTGTGAGTCTTTATTTTCAACACTTTACATAAGAGTCCAAGAACTGGAAAAGACATCTAAAGACACTGCCTAACAGTAACAATTATTCTTGCTTATGTCAGATTTATATGGCTAGGAATTTCTGAGGTTGGGATTTTAGTACAAGATAAAATAAGAATTAACTATATGCTGCTCTCAATCTCTGTTTCAGACAAAGGAGGTGCTTTCAGCTGGAGGACAAAATCAAAAACATTAAAAAAAAAAGTACCGGCCTTCAAGTCTTGTAAGTATACTTTCAGAGGGCATTAGGAAAATGGCTGATGAAAGTACCTGATTTCTTCCAATTGTGCATCACAAGTGTAGTCCAGAATGAGTGGAACAGACTCACACAAAATTCTTTCAAAAGGCCCATGCCAAAAGTCCCAGCACTCAGGAGGTTGAGGCAGGAATGTCAGAAACTCAAGGCCAGCCTGGGCTATATAAATGAGTTTGAGATCAGGGCTACATAAATGAGTTTGAGATCAGAAACTCAAGGCCAGCTTCTCCTACATAACTGAGTTTGAGACCAACCAGCTACACAACTCTGTCTCCAAAAGCAAAAACCAAACACATCGAGAGTCTCTGGTTTTGAATTTCCCCAGCTGGACTAACGAGACCTTGAAAAAACAGGTTGTCTTTTTCTCATGAAAAATGTTGGCTCTTGATGTTTCCAACAGTGCCAAGAATGTCTCCAGACAGTTTTATTTGACCTTTTCACTTGGAAATCTAAATTGGACCTGCATGCTCATCACCAAAAATGTAATCTGACTGGAAGAAAAAGTTCATCAAATCTCAAACTGATAATGCTTGAATCTGTTTCTGTTTACCCTGAAATGATGCATTCCTAATGTTTTTAATGACTAACTTAGGTTCAAACTGGTGGAGGCACTTCACTGGGTGGTGAGAACTCATCGTTCATTGGCTTCCATTTGTAAATGCTCTTAATCTTTAACATGTACTACAGAGTGAGGGCACCTTTGCACATGGAGTAAAATAGTGTTAGGGTTTTTATGTCAGCCCATTAGATGGATCCCAATTTGGGCCGGTCACTAGATGGCCTTTTCTTCACTCTCTACTCCATTTTTGTCCCTATATTTTTAGATAATAACAATTCTTGGTCAAAATTTTGAAGGTAGGTTGATGACCCTATCCTTCCACTGAGGGATATCTACTGGATGTGGTCTCTTCAGGTTCCATAACCCCACTGTTGGGCGTTTCAGCTAAGGTTATCCAAATTGAGTCATGGAAGCCATCTCCATAGGAAGACCAATTAACCTGGACTCCTGGGAGCTCACAGAGACTAAGCCACCAACCAAAGAGAATACGTGGGCTGGTCCATGGCCCCTGGCACATATGGAGTAGAGGACTTAAGAGGAGTCACCTAATCCTGTAGAGCCTTGATGGCCCAAGGAAAGGGAATGTGTCTGGGGGGGGGGGTAGAAGTGGGTGGAATGGGGAGCCACCTTCTTAGAGGCAAAGGGAAGGGGGATGGAGTGAAGAACTCTTGGCGAAGGGACCAGGAAGGAGACAACATTTTGGAATGTAAATAAATAAAACATTTTTTTAAAAATGAGAATATTTCACATCATGATACTTCTCAAAATAAAAATATACACTAAAGGACCTTGTTTTGGAGCAATGTTTTCAGGAATGGAAAAGGTAGGAGAAACAAAGGGTAAAGAGCTGGCTGTATCAATGTGTGACAAGACAGCTTTCAGGGCAGAGCCACAGATTTAAGAGTCAGGTACAATAGCAGGCGCCCTTTCTCCTCCTGTGCTAAGCTAAGGCAGCTTCTCAATAGGACACAGACTTGACATGAACTTGAGTCCTGACACATGTCCTGACATCCGTCACAGTCAGTACTCGCACTTTTGTTAAATTCCGTTTGGTAGATTCTAACTTCCCCTGAGAACTGCAGTGTGGACATGACCCTCTGTCTATTGCTGTTGGTGATTCAGGATAGTGGTTGTTTTCATAAACAAAGGAGACTCTTACTGAGGCCAAGATACATGCATGTGTAGGGTTCAGACAAAAGGTGTTCATCACAGAATTGAAATCTATGAATTTCTTATCCCTTGCATTTTTGATTAACTATGTGATATTTTAGTTACGAAAATATACTAACCTTATCTGATCATTTTAGCCAAATGGAAGGCCATAGTTCAGTGGTTTAGATATTTACCAGTCAAACATATGATCACAGAATTTCTGGAAACTTTACTCCTTATCTCATCCTGGTTGGGAAAAAGAAATATTTTAAATCAGCCTCCCTTTCCTCCTCCTCCTCCTCCTCCTCCTCCTCCTCCTCCTCCTCCTCCTCCTCCTCCTCCTCCTCCTCCTCCTCCTCCTTCTCTTTCTCTTTCAACTTTTGTTTGTTTTTATAATTAATAATGCAATAAAAAGGTAATTTTTGTAATAATAATAATAGTAATAATTAATAATAAATTTTACCTTGAAGACCTATATTTAAAATATTGAGTTGAATTTGAAAAGTCCTAAATGAAGCAAAATTTAAACATGTGCTGCTTCTGTGCCTCTTTGCTGATGTAAAGAAAATGAAGGGTCCTAGAATATTGTTGGAACACTTTTCCATGTTTCCCAAGCTATGTTTAAGGAATATTCTCAGAACTATGTGAAAATGTGAGATTTATTCCCTGAAAAAAAAAAGTGGGTAAAAATTGATAAACTGATACTAGAAAAATAATTGGTAGTTGGCTGAGATCCAAAACACCAAAGGTAAAACCCTGGTATCAGGGTCTGACTGAGAGCAGAAGAGATGGATAAATATTAGGACTGACGATATTCATCAAATTGTGGTAGAGAA
>JADRCD010215855.1:5520-25134 GCA_019843815.1 Montemys delectorum | reverse complement strand
GGGGGGGGGGGGTGTTGGTTTTTTTTTGTTTGTTTGTTTGTTTGTTTTTTTGAGACAGGGTTTCTCTGTGTAGCCCTGGCTGTCCTGGAACTCACACTGGCCTCAAACTCAATCCGCCTGTCCCTGCCTCCCAAGTGCTGGGATTAAAGGCGTGCGCCACCACTGCCCTGCTGAACTTTTAATCCTATTGCTACAGCCTCTTAACTATATCTGTCTTTGTAACAACTTGAACAGTTACAGTACCTAAATAATTTCCTTTATTTTTTAGGTGATTGAAGTTTATGACTTGACAAAAGTAAAGTTAAAGTATTGGTAAGTTTTCTCCCTTACTGGTATATGTTATATTTGGTAAAGACCAGCTTTATCTACTGCCTTCATTAAAGTACTAAAGGATTGCATTTCCTGCAGTCTAGGAATTAGCACCTACTACCATAGTTCCCTGAGGCGGCCTCCCAGCCTACTCAGAATCTTGAGGAAGCAAGCCTTGTTAAGAACATGCTGGGTGTTTAACACATTGCATGTGTATATAAAATCTAATTCAACTCTCCCATCAAAGTACAACTTGAGCTTAGGGATGCTGTGACAGTCTCCTGAGTCATGATTGTCCTTTCCTGCATAGCCCTTTGTCACATCTTTTCAGGTTTCTGAGTAACAGAAATGGAACAAGCCAGGTAGTTATGACTCAAACCAGTGCTAAGGAGCCCACCATTTCAGAGCCAAAGCTGCATGTCAGAATGAGAACAGGATGGCCTGCACAGAGCCTTAGATCCTTGAGCCAGCTGGCAGAGTGCTGCACTCACATTTAGAACAAACTTTGAGGGGTTAGGAGTACCTTCAGCCCAGTGCTAATGAGCTTCCCCAACATGTGAGAGACCTTGGGTTCATTCCTCACTACTGCAACAACAATAAAAACTGTGCCGTCCAGTAAAGCACATGCCCCTGTTGGGAGCATGACAAGGACCTACTTCCTGGGGCAGTTCTGGCAGTATTTGCTAGTGTAGGAATGGGCAAACATATAATGACACTAGATCCATTTGTCCTTTCAGTGGACTCGCTAGAACCTTCTTGCCTCATCTTCTTTGTCCTTTTATTTAGAGCCAGTAATGTATTGTTATCTATATATGGGCTTCCAATAATTGACCTATTTATCACCTAATTAATTCCTTTTATTTACAATTTATTTAATTTTAAATTTGTTTGTTTATTTATTTTGAAACAAAGTCTCACTATATGGCTTTGGGCAGCCTGGAACTCTGTATATAGACCAGGCTGGCCTTTAACTTACTGATATCTGCCTCCTAAGCACTAATTAAAGGTGCAGACCACCATGACTTGTCATTTTATCTTTTTTTTATTTTTTTCTGCATTCGTGCTCTCCCCTGGGGAAAAAAATATATTTATTTATGCTGGGTAGCGGTGGTGCACGCCTTTAACCCCAGCACTTAGGAGGCAGAGGCAGGCGGATTTCTGAGTTCGAGGCCAGCCTGGTCTACAGAGTTCCAGGACAGCCAGGGCTACACAGAGAAACCCTATCTCAGGAAAAAAAATTATTTTATATATATACACATTATAACTGCCTTCAGACACACCAGAAGGGGTCATCAGATCCCATTACAGATGATTGTGAGCTACCATGTGGTTGCTGGGAATTGAACTCAGGACCTCTGGAAGAGCAGTGCTCTTCAGTGCTCTTAACCACTGAGCCATCTCTCCAGCCCCTATATGTGTTTTAAGAATAACTGTTATAAGCCCGGCAGTAGTGGCGCATGCCTTTAATCCAAGCACTTGGGAGGCAGAGGCAGGCGGATTTCTGAGTTTGAGGCCAGCCTGGTCTACAGAGTGAGTCCAGGACAGATGGGGCTATACAGAGAAACTCTGTCTGGGGGGGGGGGGGGGGGTGGAGAATAGTTCTTAATGCTGAATACAGTAGCACATACTGGTAATCCCAATACCTGGCAGGCCAAGACAGGAGGACTGTGGGTATTTTCACAGCCAGCCAGGGTACATAGCAGGATTCTGTCATTTAATAAAAACTTCCACCTTTTCTCATGATCTAAGCCCATCTTGTTAAATACGATATTAAAAAGTACTTGTGTTTTTCAGTGGAGTGCATTTTAACTCTCAGGCCATCGCTCCTACCATTGAGCAAATTGACCAGTCTTTTGGCGCAACTCATCCTGGAGGTAAGCCAAGTTCATCTGATTCCTCTGGTCAGCCGGTAGCAATAAGCCTGTGGGTGGTGCCATCTCTCCTCATCTCAGGTCCTTGGATGGGTGTGTAGCACCTCAAATCCTTGTCTTCTTCCTAGTGGGTCAATTCAGAAAGTAGGCAAAAGCAGTTCTTCTGCTGGAGTCCCTGCTGCCTGCCAAGCTGGTTTACAATGGAAAGCAACTTCCAGTCTGCTGTGTCATTCTTTCCTTCTTACCCACAGTGTACAACTCTGCTGAGCAGCTCTTCCACCTCAACTTCCGAGGACTGTCTTTCTCTTTTCAGTTAGACTCATGGACGGAGGCTCCCAAGTATGAGGTCAGCACCTCTGTGTCCTTGTGGTTTTTTTCTAGTGTCTGTGTGGGATAAAGGAGTAGGCAGGATACCTTTCTTAGGTTACCTCATCTTTGAGTTCTTTAACAGCCAAGATAGAATTCATGGGAAGGAGGAGGCTGCAGCATTCTTAGGAAGAGCATATTTTGCACTGTAGAGGCAATTAAGGCCCTCATGTTTGTCAGAGGTGTATCCAGCCATTTTCTAACTGCAACATCCTAAACAGTTTAAAGAGTCTGTTATCCTCTGGATCTTCCGTTACTTGTTGCTTCCAACAAAGTTTCACAAACCAGAAGTGGTGACGCACACTTGTAACCCCAGAATTTAGGAGACTGAAGCAAAAGGATCTCTGGTTCAAGGCCAGCCTGAATTAGTAAACCCTGTCTCAAAAGGAAGAAAGAGAGAGGAAGCAAAGGAGGGGAGGGGAGGAAGGAAGGAAGGCAGGCAGGCAATAAAACTCAAAGATGAAAGATGCACTTGCTTATTTAAAGTGACTTAGTTGACTCAAAACCAAGTTCAATCGTGTGCTTTTACTAGTTCTTAATGACTGTGTCAGGGGGGATTAGACACTGAATCATATGATCTACATAATGTCCTTAGTAAAATTCTTGCCTTGTTTGCAGCCCAATTTTGCCCATGGTCTAGCTTCTCTTCAGATACCCCATGGAGCAACTGTAAAACGAATGTACATCTATAGTGGAAACAGCCTCCAGGATACCAAGTGAGTGTGAGAAACATGAGCTTTCTGCGAGGCCCATGGCCTTTCTGGAAGGGAGGTTCATGCCTTGTTCATTCTGTGCCTCCTCCAGGGCGCCTGTGATGCCCCTGAGCTGTTTCCTGGGGAATGTATATGCTGAAAGTGTAGATGTTCTTCGAGATGAAACTGGACCCTCAGGGCTGCGACTTCGCTTGCTCGCTGCAGGTAGGTTCCCCATTGTATCATATCTGTATAGAGACTATTCTACTACCTGAAGTATATGCTGAGTGCTCATTCCTGATTTGTAGACATGTTTATTGTTACGTTCCTGTGTTGGAAAGGATCCATAAACTCTCAGGGGTTTCCTTGTATGGACACTAATTCTAATTGTGAGATTTTGACCTCCCAAAAAGCAGAGCTTGCTAATAATACCATCACCTTAACTGGTTCAGATTTGGCCAGCAGGTGGTGGCACATGCCTTTAATCCCTATAGAGATAGGCGAACTTGATCTACATAGCAAGTTCCAGGACAACCAGGGCTACACGGAGAAATCCTTGTTGCTTTGAATTCTATTAATAACTCTTATTTGTTCTTAATATGACCTGGCCAGCCCCCCAAGACTGAGTCCCATTGATTTATTTAATCAGCTTTAGCACAATTGCTGGCCAATTACCCTAACCATTCTTCTACACTAGACTGGCTGTTTCCTAGCTGTGCTCCCAAAGTTAGTTGCTGTTTGAGTCTAGCATGGGCTGTTTTGGACAGTCTGTCCTCACCATGTACTTCCCTCAGCCACTCCTACTCCATCCCATCTAATGGAGACCTCTTAGTCACTTCTTTCTTCTCCTCTCTCCTCCCTCTCTTTGTGGTAACTGAAACCCGGACTATCTAGTAATTGGCTGTAGCCACTTTTATTTAACTAGTCAGAAAAGATTGGTGAGCAAAGTTTATACAACATCATTTGGTGTACATGAGAATCTGCTTGTCAGGACTGCAACCAGATCTTGGGGGCCAGTATTTAATATTTAAATACATAGTATTAGCATCAGACCAATCCCCAGCAAACCCTGTCTCAAAAAAAAAACCAAAAAAACAAAAAAGAAAAGCCAAGTGCGGTCCAGAGCAAGTAGTCTACAACCTCTAGGTTAGAACTCTAAAATGTGTTGTTGTTGTTGTTGTTGATGATGATGATGATGATGAAGATGATGATGATGTTTCTGTGTGTGTGTCTGTCTGTCTGTCTGTCTGTCTGTCTGTGTCTGGAGTTGATTATCTCCTTTCGTCTTTATGTGGATTCCAGGGAGCAACTCGGGTCGGCAAGCTTGCAGGGTGAGCACTATGCACAGAGTGCTGGCTCCAAACTGTGTTATAACCAAGACAGCACAACGGCATAGAGGAATATTACATTTGAGCTGTTGTTTGAGACAATTGACATGGAGCAGGCTGTGCTGTCTCTCGGGAGGATCAATCCTGAAATAACAGGGTCTCCATCTAGAACAGTAGTGATCAGGTGGCAGGAGGAACCAGTGGGTGTAGAGATTTCAGCCAGTGCCACCTGCTTACACAGTTCACTTCTAACACTTCAGACTTCTCAGATTAACTCAACCAGCAGTGATCTCCACTTCCTCTCCTGTGTCTGAATCTGTCTGTCTCTCACAAAGGGCTGTGCTCTGTATTTTTTGACCAGTACAGAAAGCATCAGATGGAATAGGGATGGGGGATATTTAACAGAATTCTACACGGGGAGAGACAATACTGACCCAGCGTGACTTAGAACAGCAAACATAATGGAAAACGAATGTTATTAAACTACAGCCATGTTGCCAGGCAGTGCTGGTGCACGCCTTTAATCCCAGCACTTGGGAGGCAGAGGCAGGTAGATTTCTGAGTTCAAGGCCAGCCTGGTCTACAGAGTGAGTTCCAGGACAGCCAGGGCTACACAGAGAAACCCTGTCTTGAAAACCAAAAAAAAAAAAAAAAAAAGAAAAGAAAAGAAAAGAAAAGAAAAGAAAAAGAAAAAGAATAGAAAGAAAGAAAGAAAAAAACCTATAGCCATGTTTGCAACATTTATGGTGGATGCTTGTTTTTTTTCAGGTTGCTTCTAACCTGTTGGCTGTTTTCCACAAATGGGGGGAGAGGGGAGTACGTAATTTAGGATTGAAGCTATATGTTAGCTAGAATGTAAAAGCTGATTGGGTGGAAAATCTGAAACATGGTAAGATTGATACATTGTTTCTTAAAGGCAGGTTAGTTAAATTTAAACATACTGGATGCATAGTAGGACAGCATAAGTACATAGTCTTAAATAATCTCAGGGTGAGGTCTGGAAAAAGTGGAGTCATTTAAGAGTCAAGGAATATTTTCTATTCTTTTTTTTTGGTTTTTTGAGACAGGGTTTCTTTGTGTAGCCCTGGCTGTCCTGGAACTCACTCTGTAGACAGGGCTGGCCTCAAACTCAGAAATCCGCCTGCCTCTGCCTCCCAAGCGCTGGGATTAAAGGTGTGCGCCACGACTGCTCAGCCAAGGAATATTTTCATAGCTGGGCAGTGGTGGCACAGACCATTAATTCCAACACTCTGGAGACAGAGGCATCCAGGACAGCCAGGGCTACACAGAAAAACCCTGTTTCAAGAGAGAGAGGGTTTTTTTTGTTTGGTTTTGGTTTTGGTTTGGTTTTGGTTTTTTAAAGATGTATTTATTATTATATGTAAGTACACTGTAGCTGTCTTCAGTGTCCGTCAGATCTCATTAATGGATGGTTGTGAGCCACCATGTGGTTGATGGGATTTGAACTCAGGACCTTCGAAAGAGCAGTCAGTGCTCTTAACTGATGAGCCATCTCACCAGCCCCGAGAGCGAGGTTTTTAAAAAATATACATTATTACAGTCTTCAAGCAGTGAATGAAACAAGAGTTGCATCTGTGAAGGGTCACTTTCTGCAGCCCTGTTCATAGGAATCTGGTACCTAAAGAAACATGGAAAACAACTGGAAACTCTGGGCCTATATTAGCAGGGTGTATTCTGTAGGTCACCGAGCCTTCCTAAGCTACAGATCTATGGACATTAGAAACATAAGGGTTAGACTCTTCCTAGGACCTGGCTAATTTAAACTGCCTTTGCCTGCCTGTGATTCCAGTACCTGGGAGGGAGGCTTCCGTCAGAGTATGAGTGTGGAGGGGAGCCTGTCCTGCATAGTGAGACCCTATCTCACAAGAGGTTGATGTACTGAAAATAGAACTGAGTTAGTTGGAGAATTCAGTGCCTAGTTATTTCAGATTTGGGTTCTCTGAGGTTGTTCAAATATAGCAAGCTGATTGTTACACATGAAAAGGTTTGGACAGATGTAATGCCCTGTGCAGAGAGAAGTGGTGTCTTGTTAACATGACACCAGAAATGGAGGCTTTTCTCTGACTTTTGGCTACTTTTAAATTTTTGGATAAAATATTAATTGTCCATGCTTCCCACACACAGAATGTGGAGATTTTACTGCTGTTATGCCTGCCACTTAAGCTGCAAGCACTTCTCCATTTGTATGGGTACATCATTGCACCAAAGAGTAAATTCTTGCACAACAGAATGCTTTTGTTGTTATTTTATTTTTCTTCCTGGTTTGCCTCTTTAAGTGATAACACTCTTACTCCCTGGGTTGGAGACACTGCCAGACGTTCTGTAGGGTTAGGAAGTCCTGCTGATTTTACCAGCTCTGTGACCTTTCTGGGAGAAATAGGCAGTTTTACTCTCCAGAATTTCCTCAACAACTAGCACAGTGTTCTGGCCCATGATAGGTAATAAAGAACTATGGGTAACTTGAGCATGTTATCACACCGCCTGTATAATGTTAGCACTGATAGCAGAGGCAGGAGGATCAGGATTTCAAGGTCATCCTGACTCCTTTGCAAGTTTGGAGCCACCTTGGCTTATATGAAATCTTGTCTCAAAAAGCAAAAGAAAATGCTGGGCCTGGTGGTGTATACCCGTAGTTCCAGCACTTGGTGGGCAGAGATAGGTGGATCCCTGAGTTCAAGGCCAGCCCGGTCTATTGAGAGTTCCAGGACAGCCAAGGTTATACAGAGAAACCCTCCTGAGTGCTGGGATTGGAGGTGGAGATGTGCAACACCAGACCCAGAAAGAAATACATGTTAAAGATAAAAAAGAAAATAAATACTTAAGGATTTGGTGAATAAGGTAATTCTCTAGGATCCTTGGCACGATTTTGAAAGTGATTTCTCAAAGTCTTAATTTACCTATTAATCTGGTATTTACACTTAAATACAGTCTTGCCCTTTGGCTAGATCTGATCAGTCAGGAGGTAATTGTTAGCCTTTTGGAGCCGCTTGGGTTACAGTGTCTCCAGCTCTGACCAGGACCACCTTTTCCCTTGTCTGCAGGTTGTGGACCCGGAGTATTAGCAGATGCCAAAATGAGAGTATTTGAGCGTGCAGTGTATTTTGGTGATTCTTGCCAAGATGTTCTCAGCATGCTTGGCTCTCCACACAAAGTCTTCTATAAATCTGAAGACAAGGTAAGGAAAGGTACAGTGTGGATGGCCTCTCCATTCACCAGTGCTTTACTATGCATAACTAAGGTCTGCTTCCACACAGAGTCTGTTCTACTTGAAGTAAAAGCTTTTCTCTGACCTGGTCTAATGACACTGTCCCTTGTCACTTGGAGATGTGTCCATATTAACAGATCTGGCTCTCCACAGTCTCACTTATCCAACATCTTAACGTTACATAAGGAACACAATGTGTAGTTTAACTAGAAACTATTTTAAAGGGATTTTAATTTGTTATTTTCCCCCCCCAACAGATGAAAATTCACTCTCCTTCCCCTCATAAACAAGTTCCATCCAAGTGCAATGACTACTTTTTTAACTATTTCACTCTTGGAGTGGTAAGTATGATAACTTATGATAACTTAACAGGTTTCACTTCTGTTGGCATAGGGAGGGTACCGTCAAGTGCCTGTGTGACTGTTCCTCCCGAGAATCAGAGAACTTTTGCTCCTCGTGCTTGTGCCAGGTCTATTTTTCATGGGTTCTGGTATCCCACTGTAGTCAAGACTATGGAGGAACACTGAGACACTGGCTTTCCTGGTATATCTTGTCTTCTGTCCTGAGGAGAATCCTTCACATATGGGGACTGTGGAGAAACCACATTAGACCCTTTGGGGAAACATCCCATAGTACATAAGACACTCTTCAGAGTTGAAAAAAAAGAGAAACTAGAAAGGCCCAGGCACTGAGAGTGTGCTTTTGTATTTTCAGAGGCCTATCCCAGACATGTTAATGCAGCTATATATTCTGGACCTAAGGCACTAGATGGAGTTGGTAGCTGCCATTGGGGTTGGCAGTCTGGCTGCTGGGTAGGATGCATGTTTGAGAAACGATTGTATAAATGTGCCAGAAGGAACATCTCAGGACAAAGTTGGCGTGTGCCATTCATTGGTCATCATTGTTTTGTTTTTTAACTTTTGTTTGAGACAGGGTCTTGTTGTGTAGCCAAGGCTAGCCTCAGACTTATAATCATCTCATGTCTGTGACTACAGGCATGTGTTATACCTAGCTGGACCGTACATCTTCAAAAGTAGCTTTGAGCTTTCCATGCTCTGAAGTCTAAAGGCAAGAAAGTAGATTATAGAGAGGGAAAGAAAAAGACTGCTTATACCTACATAGAAAATGCCAAACACAAGTCCGGCACCCATAGGGAGCTTTGTGAGGACAAACTTGTGAGGGTAGGATGGCAGCAGGAGGGGTGGGGCTAATAGAGTCAGAGGTCAAAGACCAGTGAGAAAGATGGCAAGGATGGATAGCTTAGGTTGCATTATGTTGGCTATTGGTAAAGAAAGAGAGCAAGAAATAACCCTGAGATCCCTGACCTTAGTGGGTAGAATTCTCTTGGGAAGGCCCCTGACCTGCCTTGGTAACTTTTCATACTTGAACATCTTGTTTTCTTTGTCAGGACATCCTGTTTGATGCAAATACACACAAAGTGAAGAAGTTTGTCCTGCATACCAATTACCCTGGGCATTATAATTTTAACATGTGAGTATACCTTAGGTGAGCAAGAGGAACTGAACTTGTGGCTGAGTGTGGTGCTGGCAGTTGAACCCAGTGCCTTGAGTTGGCTATCAGCACTCAAGTGACACTCACCTCTACCTGACACTTCTGGCTTGTGGGAAATAAATGTATGGTAAGTGCCTGCTGTGCTCCTGCCCAGTTTATCTGTGTGTACTCAGCTTACAAATAGAAGATACAGTCAGAAACTGTTACTGTTTTATAGGCAGGGTCTTCTGGTCTGGTACACACTGTGTAATGTAGGCTGACCTCAACTCTCAGCCTCCTACTTCTGGGATTACAAGTATGAGCCACCATGCCCAACCAGAAGCCTTTATAGCCTACTAGCTACAGTTAGTAGTCTTTTTCTTTTTTTTTTAATTAATTTATTTATTTTATGTATATGAGAACACCACCATTGCTCTCTTCAGACACACCAGAAGAAGGCATCAGACCCCATTACAAATGATTGTGAGCCACATGTGGTTGCTGGGAATTGAACTCAGGACCTCTGGAAGAACAGTTGGTGCTCTTAACTGCCGAGCCATGTCCTTTTCTCTTTGGCTTCTGAGTTGAACCTTCCCCAGTGAATGTTGTCAAAGATCCCAAGCCAGGGCTTTGGGCAGGTAACATAGGGTTCTGACTTTTCTGGGATGCAGTAGTGTAAGAGTGGTTAGGCCTCCCAAGAAACAGGTTTTACCTTTATCTGTCTTCTTTCTAGTTACCACCGCTGTGAGTTCAAGATCCCACTAGCCATAAAGAAAGGTGAGTCGGGAGTCCCCTCAGGTTAAGGAGATGTACACTTACCTGCCTGTATTAAGAAGGTGGAGAGGCCAGCAGAGTGGAGTACTTAGGCTGTTGTCCTGCTCACTGTCTTCTCCCTAGAGCTTTAGCTCCTCTGGGATGGCCCTTTGTTCTGGGGCTTGTGAAGGCCTTTTCCTGTGACTGCGACTATTGGCTAGTGAGCAGAGAAGCTTCCTGTCTGCAGATTATCACCCAGTGGTCCTTACACATCCTTTGTGCCCACGGCCAACTAGTGTAGCTCACACCAAGACTGGCCGCCCTTTGCCTTTCCACGGTCTTCCAAACAACCTGCTTTTGCTCCCTGTGTGCTCCAGCCATAGCACAAAGCGTAGCTAGTCTGGATTCGGCCTGTGGCTGCACCTACAGGTAACCATGGCCAGTTCAACCCAGCCTGCACCATCTTCTCTTTCCAGAAAATGCAGGCGGTCAGACTGAAATATGCACCACCTACAGCAAGGTAAGCTCTTATCTTCCTTTCTGGTAGTCTAAGAATGAGGTGTGCAGGTATCACAGCTGTGTCTGGGTTCTTGCTGACCCCTGCTGCCTCTGTCCCTTTTGCAGTGGGACAGCATCCAGGAGCTTCTGGGCCACCCTGTGGAGAAGCCTGTTGTCTTGCACAGGTGAGTGAGGGGCTCCTGCATCTGCTCAGGGAAGTCTAGCAGTGGCTAATGTCTAAACTACTTAAGTTTCTGACTAGGGATACAGCTCAGTGTAGTATATTTGCCTAGCATGTGCCAGCCCTGGGCTAAATTCCAGCTCCAGGTGGTGTTGCTAAAATACTCCCTGACCTGTCATGCATGTTAGGATTAGATCAGCTGTTGCTCATGTTTACTGTGAGAGATTGCCCTTGATAATTTCCCCTTCTGCTGCCCTATCTCTAGGCGTCTTTTCACTCCTTATTCAGAATAAGTAGTTGTTTGACTCCCTGTCTTCAGCTTACCTTTCCCATCAAATCTGCTACCTGCTATAGGCTCTAACCTTTGGCTGCCATGCTAACTGAGGTCCTCTCTCACTCGAAGGGGCCTTCCTGACTTATCACCATCCTATTCAGTTCTGTAGTAACTGTCCTAGTCTGATCTCTGTTGCTGTGGGGAGAAAAGGACTTACTTGGTTTGCACTGTCTGGTTAAAATCTGTTGTTGGGGAGTCAGGGCAGGAACCATGGAGGAAAGCCACTTACTGCCTTGCTTTCCCTGGCTTGCTTAGCTTTCTTTGGGGAATGGGTAAAAAGGATCTCTTCATGTAGGCCTGGCTGGCCTTGAACTCTCAGAGATCCACCGGTTCCTGCATTTTGGATGTGATTAAAGGCCCTCACCACCGTGCCCAGCTACAGCTTGCTTTCTTACACAACTCAGCACCCCCTGCTCAAGAGTAGCACCATACATAATGGGCTGGGCCCTCCTACACCAGTCACTAAAAATACCCCGCAGACATACCCTCATGCCAGTCTGATGAGGCAATTCCTCAACAAGGGTTTCCTCTTCCCAGGTGAATCCAGCTTGTGTTGAGAAAAACTAACCTACACAGCAGCTTTTCTCGATCTTTGAGTCAGAGTTTAAAGAAGCCACTTCTTACCCCTTGACCTGGAGGCCCTGTGTAGGAGACAGACACACTAGCATGAGAGCCCACTGGCCTATAACCCTCATCCCAGAAGGAACTGAGCCTTCTGCTGCTTGACCTTTGTTTCTCTAATTCTGGATTCTCTGGCTTCAGGTCCTCATCCCCAAATAACACCAACCCGTTTGGCTCTACATTCTGCTTTGGTCTTCAGCGGATGATCTTCGAGGTGAGTCCTAGAGGCCAAATAAGCTACTAAGGGCTTTGTGGTTGTAGCAAGGCCAAGCAAGTGACTGACGAGGATTGTATGTGAATTAGCATAACAGCCATGCTGGACAGAAGAATCCTCATCTCTGCTACCTAAAAGTTCAGACATGATGACTAGGGAACAAGAGAGGTAGCTGAGCAGGTAAAGGTGCTCACTGCCAGGCCTGAGGACCAGAGTTCAGTTCCTGGTACCCACATGGTGAGAGAGAAAGTTGTTCTCTGGCCTCTACGTGTGTACTGTGGGAAATGCATGCCCTTTGCCACATACAAAATTAATAATAATGTAAAAAAAGAAAAAAATAGGTTGGGGAAATCTGGGGTCACAGAACCTGAAGAAGTCTTCTCCAGCAGGACTAGCCCATCAGTGATGCCTTTATTTATCAATAAGCATTATAACAGGGAGCGGGCACCTCAAAGCAAGGATGGCCAAACTTGGGTGTGCCACGTGGATGAGTGGCCCTAGGCGCCCCACTGGTTTGAGGGAAGCCTGTAGAGCCCCCTTTTTTTAAATCTGGATGCCACATTTCAGCAGGCTTTTGCAGTTATAGAGACTAGATACTTTATAAAAGCCATGTGTCCTGTGAAGAACGGGCAGGTCTTGAGCAGAAGTAAGCCCACTGCCATGTGAAGTTGGTGGTTGAGGAAATGCAGGGCCCAGGCCTGTGTGCAGTGCAGCATGTGTACACCCTCTAGCTCACCCAGTCCTTCCCTCTTGACCTGCTGTTCTCTTCTTACACCAGGTCATGCAGAACAACCACATTGCCTCAGTGACCCTGTATGGCCCCCCTAGGCCTGGTGCCCACCTGAGAACAGCAGAGCTGCCCTAAGGACATCACTATGTTTCCCCTGTCCATGGAACTGTGCATCCCGTCCAGCTCAGTGGGTCTCTGTGCCACCCTGTGTGTTTTCTTGGGCACCTTGGCAGTGTTTGAAGGGCCCTGGGATCCAGAAGGGTTTGGAAGTGGGATTTGGGCTGAGTCTTCTGCCTTGGGACAGAGAACCAGACACTCTGTCTTAAGCCTGCTGTTGTCAGGGGAGAACACAGTCTGCAAAGAGAAGCACAAACTTTGAGCCTTGATGAGGGCTCTCTCAACTAACATGTAATAAAGGACATGTCAGCCTGTCCTCCACACTTAGGGAAGGCAGGGCGCTTTCTCTAGCTAAGGAAATGTACAGGATGAGAACAGGGCCCTGCTTTGGGCCCGGCATTGCCCTGTGGCCCTTAAGGTGAGCAGAGCAGGTAGTGTGTCGGTAGTACTTGGTTGCAATATTTGCACTACATCCACTTTAGTTATTTGATGAGCTGGCTGTGGCTGGTGTGGCCCACTGCCCTTCCCGGTTTCTTCTGTGTGAGTGCTCCTTGCCATGCCCAGGTGGCATACCTAAGTGGTTGAAATACAGTTTTCTACCAGGTATATATAAAGCCTGGTTCCCACTGCTGCTCTGGGAGCCAGCCTGTTAAGGTCACCTGTGTCTCGTGGTCCAACCTGGCTGACAGGGTTGCATGTCTCCATCTTGTTTGCCTCTTTTATTTAATGCCAAAGTGTTAGCCAAAGACACCTTCCTCCTTTTGTTACATTACAGCATTCTGTTATGCACTGTGGGCCAGCTCCTTGCCCTAGTTCTGGGCACTGGCCTGGCCTGGCCTGGCTACTTGGTTTAAGGCCTAGGGGCTCAAGGAACACTAGGCTGCTTGGTTTCTTACATGGGTCTTGCTAATGGGGAAGTAGCATATATGTGCTTTAAAATAGTAATCCTTTTGAAAAGAATTGAGAAGAGAAACATATAATTTTATCCCATTTTTAATATTTTGGTCTAGCAACTTGTGATACATAGATGACAATTTTGTGAGTTTTTCAAATGTGTGTACAGATTTTTGTAAATAATGACTTTTGTAATTAACTCCATGTACAGCCTCATCTTGTATAGTTCATGATGAATGTGCAGGGGACCTGCCCCAGCTGTCTGTATGGTTCCTGGGCCTACAGCCAGGCCTGTGTGGCACTCCCATGACTGATTGACAGGTGTCTTCCCATTTGGACCTTTGTCTGGCCAGAGACCCTGCACATCCCACTGTCAGGGTAGCCAGGACTCTTCCCATCCTCTTGAACAGAGGACTTCCTCGTCCCCATCCCAATAAAGCACCTACGCCCCAGTGACAGCTTGCTATGTGCTGCCAATGGGGCGTTTGTACTAAAATGTGAACTGTTGGTTTCCTTGGAGCTGTAGTTGAAGAATATGGGAAGTTTTCTAGTGGAGGAATCTTAGGATTCCTTCTGGGAAGGGGGTGGCTCACCCTTCAGAAGTGCATTGGCATAGTTGTGTGTGTAAATATAACGGGCAAGACCATGACACATCATAGCCCCATCCCTCGTGCTACAGGCAAACCTGGACCTGAAGGGTAAGTAGCTCTAACACCAGACCTCAAAGGGGACAGATAAGATAGGGCCACTGGGAATCCAATGTGGAGAAGGAAGAAAGCTAATAACTATAGGAAAATGCCTGCCAGGTCCTCGAGGGCCTTGAGGCCTGGCCATGGGTAGATCAGCTTGTGTTTGTATCATCCTAAACACCCTGGAAAGCCAGGCCCCCACTGGCACACACAATAGTGCTACTGACTACTAGTATGTAAGTGTGCCAGCGTCTGTGCTGGTCAACTCACGGACCACCACTTTAGCCCTGGCTCTCTCAATGGGTCAGCACTACACATTGAGTGATATGGAGAAAAGCCATGTCCACCATAAACCCATATGGGAAACCCCTTTGGGCTCTTTCATGTTCCATCCTGCGGCTGAGTAAGAGATGTTTGATACCGTGAGAGATAGCTAAGAATTCCATTGGAAGGGACCTGTTGCCACAGGCTGTGGATGTGCACAAACTGGCCCCTGAGGCCCATGCAGCAAGCGCCACATAAGCCAGATGTCGGCTGCAGACAGCCCGTGTACTACCACCAGTTCTCGGTAGAAACAGGGGTCGAAGGTTCGAAGATGTGGTGCAGCTGAAGGCTGAGAGATGCCAAAGGTGCGAAACGCGGGATGAGGCTCAGGTGTGAGCCGCAAGCGCTGCAAACACATGCCTAGAAAGACATCGTCTATGGGAAAGAGCTCAACTTGTGAGCAGGCATCAGCTAGACGGCGGAGCGTGGCTCCGGAAAGAACAAAGCCACCGCCACCTGCATAGGCAGGGTAAACGGGCAGTCCATACACAGCCTGGGGGATGAAGTACTTGCTGGCTCTAGCTCGGATTGGCCTTGCCTGCACAATCACATCACCAGCAAGAAGGTCCTGTGCCGGATCCCGCGGCTCCAGAAACTGCAGCAGGTTCCTCACGTGCACGAACACATCTGCATCGCCCTTAAAAACAAAGTGTACATCTGGACAGAATGCTGAGGCCCAGGATAGAAAGTGAATCTCCTTGAGCGTTAGATTGAAAAAGGTGTCTTCGAAAGCCCAGAGCAGAATGTCTGCATAAGCTCGGCTCTCAGCCTCCAGCAGAGCGCGCCAGTGTGTCCGCGCGCCTGCCCCGCCAGAGCCTGCCCCCTTGGGCACGCCCAACAAAAACACTCGGCGCACGAGTGCCCCCTGCAGTCGACCCTCGGCGCCCCAAGTCTGGCGAACGGCTTCCCGCCGCTCAAAGTCGGCGGCCACAGACTTGACCGCGATGAGCAAGTCCGGGGAACCGCCAGATACGCCGTCGCTGCGGCATTTGCGCGGCTGGTTGATGAGCAGCGGGAAGCGCCGCTGGTCCTTGGCGCGCAGATACCTGCCGAAGTCAAAGGGGTCCGTAGGCGTGGGCGGCACCGGGGTGTCCCCCTCGTAGGCCAGCGGGGCCGCGCGGGCGGTGTTGGGGAGCTCGCGTGCTCGGAGACCCGGAGTGGGCTGCGGGAGCTGTCGTCCTCGTGCTGGTGGTGCTCTGGTCGTGGGGGATGCCCCGTCGTGCTGCGCGTAGAGCAGGAGTCCGAGGGCGGCGCTGAGCAGCAGCGTAAGCCACGCGTCCCGGCAAAGGCGCGGCCTCCTCCTCATGTCCAGCCCCGCCCTTCCCAGGGTCCTCTATCCTTTCTTCATCCACTCTGTCGACCTCCCTCCCTGGCCCAACCGCAGCAGCCTAAGGGACAAAAAGTTCAACTCCAGCCCAGAAAGGATCCCAAAGGCTGGGCAGGGAGACGCAGGCCTGTCCCCTACCGACAGCCCCCTCCCCTACCCCCAGTGCATCAAGGCCGGGTCCCTTCTACCTTCCCCCACTCCCCGCCTCTGACCTTGGTCCTTAGGACCCCAGCACTCACGCTTGACCGCGGGGGAGGGGTCACAACGCAGGACCCTCCGACTGTCAGTTCAGGGTCCCAAGGGCAGCCTTGACCCGGGCTTGAGCCAAATGCAGCGTTGGCAGGAAGGGGGCTGAGGCTGTGCCACGTGATCCTCCAGCTGTGTACGCCCCGACATCTGGAGCTTAGCTCCGCCCTGGTGCAGGGAGTCCCATCTCTAACTGCAGGCTGATCCCTGAGAGGGTTTCTCACGGGCGAGTCTCCCTGGGAAAGGCTAGTCTTTTTGTCTTGTTTTTTGTTTTTTGTTTTTCGAGACAGGGTTTCTCTGTGTAGCCCTGGCTGTCCTGGAACTCACTCTGTAGCCCAGGCTGGCCTCGAACTCAGAAATCCGCCTGCCTCTGCCTCCCAAGTGCTGGGATTAAAGGCATGCGCCGCCGCCGCCGCCGCCGCCACCACCACCACCTCTCGGCCAAGGCTGGTCTTTTTGATAGGACGCTGGAACGCTGGAACTCCGAGTTTGTAAAGCTTAGGAAGTATATGGCTGATGGGTTCCAAACCCCTAAGCCGGAGCGCTTTAACTTTCAGCTCTTCTGGCCACCATCCAGGGCCATCTTTCAGAAAATCTCTTTCAGCAGCCCTGGCCCTGGTTCGCCAACACGAATTTCCCCAATAATATAAAGCTGTCTTCCTTACTCCGAACTCTGCCCCACTTGCCACCAGTAAGCACAAACGCCAAGAATCAAGACAGCAAGTTCTGTTCCTGCAGACTCGCCAGCAGCTCTACCCAAAGAGGACCAATCCTTAGTGAGTTAAGTGGCTTGCCCCCAGGATGACACAGCCCCCAGGAATCTCCCACCTAGCACTTCTTTACTCTCTTCCACTGTATACAGGAAATGGAACCACTTCTGCTTGCAGTGATTTCCCAGGCAAGCACTTCATTCCTGTCTCTCCATGCCCAAATTCAGTTTCCTGCTCCCCAGCATAGCATCCTTGAAGGTAGAACTATCCATGCTGTTGCGTCTTCAGTCCAGTGTGGGCTGTCAGGGATTTGTGTACAGGGGAGGCTTCTAGAAGGGCCCATTGAGCCAAGGTAGGCTGTCCCCTGTTTTCTTGGCCCACCGGTTTTCCGACCTCTTTGAGCTGCTTTGTTATTCAGGCCAAACCGTCCACTCTTACCTGCCCACTAGTCTTTGAGGGTTTTGAGGACAGCCTATGCTGTGCACCCTGCATAGCCTCAACTAATGACCTGCTTGCCTCAACCTCCAAAATGTTGGGATTATAAGCCTGCAGTAGTATTCCAGCTCCATTCTTGATTGGTTTCCTCCATTTGGAACTATAGAGACAGCTGAGCTCCAGGTTCGCAGTCCTGCAGTGCCACGCCCACTCGTCACTCCGGTAAATTCCACATGTCAGGCCTGAAAGCTTGTTCACGGATCTGAGGTGTACAACTTCAAAGGATGCTAGCTAGCCTCCCGGAATTCATTTCATTGGCATCTCCTAACTCAGATGTGTTCCAGATTGGTCTCTGCAAAAGTCTATGGAGAGTTTTGCATGCTCTCTTTATCCAGGCATATAGGTGCCCTAAGAAATGATTCGTTAATAGCTAAAACTAAGATTAAACATTGTTTCCTGGCCTCCGCAGTGTTTCAGTGAATCCTAATTGATTGCCTAACTGTTATTAGCTTGGAATTTTCACCAAGGAAGCTGCTTCATCAGACAGGGTGTCTCCAGAGTGCGATAGAAGATCAAGATTTACTATAAATAAAGTGACACTAGAATTCTCAGAGCAGTCACACACACACACACACACACACACACACACACACACACACACACTGTAGAATTGCTTTACATACTAGAGAAGTTGAAGGGCTTCCATCGCTAATTGTTTATTTTACAGCCAAGGGCATTCTCAGGAGCTTGCTAGAATGAGACCGCTTGGTGCTTGCCTCCTTCAGACCCAGAGAATCAGCGTGGGCTTCCCTCCCTTCGCACCTGGCTGTTTAATCTTATTGACTTTGATGTGGCCACCACCTGTCATTGGCCCTGCTTCTGTAGACTATATAAGCCCAATGTTTACTTTGTGAAAATACACTCAGATTCTGCACTTCCCTGTGTCGTCTCTGTTTGTCATCCACCGAATTTTTTGCCCACCTGACCAGAACTCTACTCATCCCTTGGAACAAGGAATCCCCACAGCAATCCAGTCTGCGGCCACTGCAGGATAATCATTCTCAGTGAATAGATGGATCAGGGCCTCCTCAGCCAAGGACACAGGTCTGTCACATTCTTCCTCCCAAACAGTTGTTGATATTCGTTCCACTTTCTATCTCTGCAGTCATTGCCTTGGCCTCTCCGTCTCTCTCCTCCATGCTTTCTTTCCAAATGCCTCCAAAGGTGTCTCTCTGGCCTTGTTATAAAATCCAAACTCTGGAAGGCTGGGGATGTAACTCAGTTGGTCAAGTGCAGAGCTAGCATGTGAGAAGCCCTGAGTTTAAGCCCCAGCATTCTATAAACTGGCCATGGTGGTACATGCCTGTAACCCCAACACTCAGGAGGATCAGAAGTTCAGGTTTGCCAGGCAGTAATGGTGCATGCCTTTAACCCCAGCTCTTGGGAGGCAGAGGCAGACGGATTTCTGAGTTTGAGACCAGCATGGTCTACACAGTGAGTTCCAGGACAGCCAGAGCTACACAGAGAAACCCTGTCTGGAGGGGTGGGGGGTGGGGGGAGAAGGTTCAGGGTCATTCTTGGTTTCACAGGGAACTTGATGCCAACCTGAGCTGCATGAGACATTGTCTCAGAAAAGGGGGCAGGGGCAAGATCCAAACTCTGGAGTATCTAAACAGCCACTGAAGGAGGGCCTTCAGGGATAGGTGTGCACGCATGCACACACAGATGTGCAAGTGTGGTGTATGGGGTCAGGAGGTGGAGCAGTGAGTTAGGATCTGAACTCCTTGGACTCACTCTACATGGTTCTCTGGCCTTCCCCCCCCCCCAACTGTTTGGCAGTAAGGGGCATTTATGTATATATCCCTTGTTCTTATTTCATTTCTAAATCTTTTTCTTTTTTCTTAATTAGGCTTGGGTACCATGTAGAAGGCAGTAAAAGACAAAAAAGTGAAGTCTCAGAAGAGCAGGAGGAAGGCAAAGGTTTAACTTGAAGTTATTAAATAAAAATAAAAATAAAAATAAAAATAAAATAAAATAAACAACCCAGGGACTGGAGAGGTGGCTCAGTGGTAGAGAGCACTGGCTGCTCTTCTAGAAGACCTGGCTTCAATTCCCAGCATCCACAGGGCAGTTCACAACAGTCTGTAATCCAGCTCCATGTGATTTGATACCGTTACACAGACATACATGCCTCAAAACACCAGTGCACATAGGAAGGAAGGAAGGAAGGAAGGAAGGAAGGAAGGAAGGAAGGAAGG
>JADRCD010215854.1:39719-64414 GCA_019843815.1 Montemys delectorum | reverse complement strand
TGTGTGTGTGTGTGTGTGTGTGTGTGTGTGTGTGTGTGTGTTTTGTCTGCATATGTCTGTACCACTTGCATGCTGTCTCTGTGAGCTGCCCTGTGGGTGCTTGTAATTGAATCCAGGTCCTCTGGAAGAGCCTTCAGTGCAAGATAATCACGGAGTCATCACTCCAGCCCTAGTGGGTGGATCTATCTCTATCTCTATCTCTATCTCTATCTCTATCTCTATCTCTATCTCTATCTCTCTGTATATATTTAAGGACTAACCTCAAAGTTTTGATCCTCTTCTCCTGACTCAGCTTCCTGGTGCTGAGATTATAGGCATGCTCCAGCACAGCAACCCTGGCCTCTGCTTTCTGACCTCCATGTTTTCCTTCTCCTTTAGCATCTTGGCTGCTGTTCTGCTGGGTGCTTGCGCTGGTCTGATCATCATCCTCCGTTGTTTTTTAGGGGGAGGGGGTGGGGCCTCTGAGCATTAGGCAGCCCAGGGAAGGGCAGGTCTTTCTGGTACACACCCTCATTTCACCAACAAGCTCAGACTTCTATGTAGAGTTTATCAATGGGAAGAAGCCACTACTGTTAAAATATTCATCAGCCGTTGTTAGACTTACAGACAGTCCCCCTGTGAGTGTGCTCTGGACAGAGAAGACAGGCCAGGGGAGTCTTGTGTCCTTGTATTTCCTTAATGAACTGAAGAAAACAATTTGTTGTCTCAGGGTCCATATACACATCTCTTTCTATTTAAAAAAAAAAAAAAATCAGGAAAGACTTGTTGGCAGCCCTGGAAAGACTGTTGTGTGAGCTCCTTTCCCCTCATGCAAAGTCCCATGGTCTTTTAAATGTGTTCCACAGCCTGCTACTGGCTTCTGGGCTCTCTAACTGCAACTCACACTAACATGGGGCAGTCTAGAGCCCCCAAAAAGCCTTGGAGCAAGTAGATGGTGGCTTTGCTAGGCAGGTAGCAGAGCTGAGGGAGAGCAGAGGGCAGGATGTTGGCCTAACAGGGCCTATAGTCTGAGCAGCTCCAGATTTGGTGCTGTCCCTATTGCTCCCAAGGTCCCAGCCTCACATCTGCCCACCCTCTTAGGCTCTGCTCCGCTTTGCCAAAGGAGGCCTATGCAGGGCAGGAAGCCAGGGAGGAGAGGAGGGAGGAGACAGATGAGTCACACATGTCCCCACCTCACTGACAGTCATTTGGCTCTGGGCAAGGTGCTATACCTTACAAGACCCTTCGACACACCTGGGGTGGGGGTGGGAGGATACCTAGAAAGGCTTCCAGAAGGGACTGGCATTTGAACGGAGCTTCGATGGGTAAGAGATTTTAGAGGGGGAAGCAAAGCGGACCTGTGTATTCAAAGGAACATAGAGCTACATACAGCCTCACCTGGGACACAGGGCGATGTCTGATGTTTGAGAGAGACCTTAGGCTCACGTGGTAAGGAAGATACTCACTCGAACCTGAAGGACTTGGTAGGGGTAGGGCGGAGATTTCTGTTCTGGTTTTGCTGGGTAGCTCTGAGGGTGGTGGCTTTCATTTCCACAAGCCTGTTGTTTGTAGCTGTCTTCATCTCACCTTTGCCTGGGGTGCGATAACTTCTGTTGGGCCGAGGGAGTATCTCCCGCCTCTCCACAGTTCAAGATGACACCCCCCCCCCATGATTGCTTCCTCACAGGGGATTTCTCTACAGTCCGTACTGATTTTTTCCCACATAGGCCCCGAGCCTTCCTAGCTGACTCTGGAAGCTAGACGCTGAGCACTCCAGGGCACAGGCTCAAGCGAACTGTTGACTGAAGAAATGAGTGAACGATGATGGTTGTGCCTGCTGGCGTTGTATGTAGACTCTGGCTTCCTGCTATCCCGTTGCTCTCTTTATGGTATGTTGCGAGGTATGCTGCAAATGCGGGCCTCTGGGTTTTGTGAGGTAGGTATACCTGCTCCTGGAGACAGTTTGCTCTGCCAAGCAAGTGCTAGCAAGAACTCAGAGGCGGGACTTACTGCTCCAGACTCTCTGAGGATGGGGAGGCTGCAGACCTGGCTCCCAGCCTTCTGAACTACTCTTCACTGTCCTGGGCAGGTCGTGTGGTCCAACTCTTTTTAATACCCTTAGCCTTAAAACCGGAGTCTGAAGGGCCGTGTGATACAGGGAAAAGTTTCTGGACTTGTGGCTCCATCAGACCAAGTTTTCTGGCTTTGTAAACTGGGGCCCACTATTCAGTTGTTATTCATCTGATTATCAGGGCATGTTAAAACTGTGGAAAAGAAGAGTCAGTAAGCGTTCATCTCTCTTTTCTATTACCTGAAGAGCTATTGTAGGGGAGAGAGAAGATTCGTTTGGTTGGCCGGGCGTGGTGGCACATGCCTTTAATCTCAGGGCAGAGGCAGAAGCAAGTAGGGCTCTGAATTTGATGCCAGCCGGGTCTACATAGAGGGTTCCAGGCCAGCCAAGGCTACGTAGTAAGAACCTGCCTGGAGGAGGGGAGGGAGCTTGTTTTGTGTTAGAGACTGTACAGAGTCAAGCTTAATTTCTCCCTCGATTGCCATTCATTTCAAACTCCCATCGAATCTCCAGCCTTCTGACTAAAAAGCCTGTGTGTGTGTTCATGTGAGTGCAAGCGCCCATGGAGTCCAAGGACATTGGTCTCCCTGGAGCTGGAGTTACAGGCAGGTGGGAGCTCGGATTCAAAACTCAGGTCCTCTGCAGGATCATATGCACTCGTAACTGATAAGCCATCCCTCAGCCCGAGCTTCCTGAGTTTTCAAGCCCAAAGCATTGGTGATATTTTCGTGTTTTATTCTTTTTGTTTGTTTGTTTGTTTTGTTTTGTTTTGTTTTTTTGAGACAGTAGCCCTAGTCATCATTCCTATCATTATCATCATTCATTCATTTCTTCAGTCAACATGGTTGGCTGAGCCTGTGCCCTGTAGTGCTCAGCTTCTAGCTTCCAGGGTCAGCTAGGAAGGCTCAGGGCCTACATGGGAGAAGGTCCCAGAAAAATGGGACAGGCTACATAGAAGTCCCCTGTGACCAAGCAATCCTGGGAGTGTCCTGTAGTTCTCTGTGTAGCCCTGGCTGCCCAGCAGCTCTTTAGGTCTTGAATTCACAGAACCTCCTGGCTCTGCCCTCCCATCCCTCCTCCTCGCTCCCTCCTCCCTCGAACAGAGTGGGGGGACCTTGAATTTTATTCTTTCAGCAGCTGCTTGTCACCAATCTGTGAATCTGGAGAGTGCGTCCCTGGCTGGCCCAGGTTATTTCTATAGGTCCTTCCTTGCTGACACTGTCTCTACGGCCTCAACAGAGGTTAGTAGTCTCCTCCCCTGGAGAGCCTTGTTCAGGACTTCAGGAACTGTGGGGGTGGGGTGGGGGTAAAGGTCATTGGGAGGAAACAAACAAACAACTACCCAGCAATTTAGCCTGAAGCTCTCTGTAGTAGGGAATGAATCCGAAGCCCAGGGAATCTGATGAATTTGGGGAATGTTCATCCTTCTGGCCCTTGGGAAGAAGTGTCTAATCTAGATCCCTTTGCTGCCCGCATGAGAACGTGAATGGGGAAGGCTGAATTTTTGCCCTGAGCTGGAATTGTCAGTGTGGAATGTCTCCTCCGAGATGGCTCCAGTTGGGGGCCTTTCTTCTTCTGACTTCCTATAGTGAAAAAAAATCAAAATCTTGAGAGTCATTTTGGCCCATGTGCACAGAGGCTCTTGGGACATGCAGCTTGGCCGAACAAGCACTGCTCAGTGCCCGAGAACCAGCTATGTAGACTCAAAACTCACACCTGAAGAAAATCACTCCACCTTTTAATATGATTGTGTTCAGAAACTAATTTTCAAAGACACGTTCAATTTTACCAGCTGCCTGGGTGGCAGATCTATATAGCTTGGGTCTGGGCATCACTTCTCTTGTTATTCTGCTCAACTTAATTTGGTTAGATTCTATACACTTTTATTGATTGCCTATTATATAAGTTTTGTCTGATGTTGAGGGCCTCGGGGTATGAGGGAAATATCACCTAGAACTAGAAGTTTCTTTTCTAGCCAGGCTCTCGAGACGTGATGCCTCAGAGTTGTGGAACAGCCCTCAGTTCACCGGGACAGATTGTTTTCTGAGCCACAATTCCTGCCCCAGGCACTGACATCTGGGTGGAGAGATGGTGAGGAGGGCTCTCCAGGAAGGCTCTTAGATGAATCTGCAGGCAGGGATCGAAATCTGAACTGAGATTGGGGAAGAGAATGGAGCACGGGTTGAACTTCTGGACTTTGCTCTTGGGACCCCTTCACGTCCATCTCTGATTAGCCCTGATCCTGCTCTGGCTTCTCATAGGACTCTGGCTGTCCTCCCCGCTTAGCATGGGGCCAGCGGCAGCACAGACACCCCATCCCACCCCACCCCACCCCAAGAGATAGCAGCAGGAGGATTAAGAAAGGCTAAATAAAGTGACTGGTGTGTCACTTGTCTGGCTCACCTGCTGTAAGTGAAATGTTGGAGAGGCATAGAGGGCACTGGGATGAAAATGGGGTGCCAGGCCTAGAGCAGGGAGACCACTGAGATGTCCTCAGAGGAGGGAGAGAGAAAGAACCCTCTAGAGGAATAGGCTGCTCACTTTCTGATGCTCAGTAGCGCACTGTAAAGATACTCTCAGGAGTACTGTTGATACTCAGCACTTGGGGGAAATATCCAGTAATCGAAGAGCTGCAAATAAAAGCAACACCCCACTATTTCCTTATTTTTGAGAGAATGTATTATGTAGCCCAGGCTGACCTTGAACTCTGTGTAGCTAAGGATGTCCTTGGCTTTCCGATCCTTCTGCCTTTCCTTCTCAGGTGTTGAGATTACAAGTGCATGCCAACAGACCTGGTTATGTCCAGTGCTTGGGATCAAACCCAAGGCCTTGGTCATGCTGGACAAGCATTCTACCAACTGGGCTATATCCCCAGCTGCCATATTCTCCTTATACATCTATCAGATTGAGGGGCGACGAGCACTTGGGGGAAATGAGTGTCCTACAGGTGGAGGGCCTTTTGGCTATGTCAGCCTTCAAAACGCACCTGGCTTTGGTGCAGGCTTGTAAGACAAGCAGTGGGAGGAGGTGTGCATGTGCCTCTGGACTCAGGACTTTAATTCCATCCTTGGCTATATAACAAATTCAAAGCCAGCCTGGGCTACAAACCATCTCCCAGAACCAAACCAAACCAAACCAAGCCGAACATCTCTCTGCCCTACTAGGCCAGTGCTAAGAGAACAGCCAGAGATGTATGAGACAAGATGTCTATCTCAGTATGGTTTGTAAGACGCTGAAAAGGCACATGCTGCTGATGCCCAGCAGTAGGGTATTACAAAGAATGTTTCTACCTAGGAGACATTCTTAACTGCAGCAGAATAGTAAAGGCAGAAGGGAAACCAGGTTGTAACTCATCTAAAAGATAGGTTCTCAAGTTAGGTTGAAAAATGTGTGTTTTCACACAAAAGAAAGGCTAATCAGCACCTCGGAGATTTTAGAGACTACCTTCTTATTTCTAAAAGATAAAAAATTTCTGCCAGGCACACATATTGCTCTTACAATCCGAGAGGGAAAAATTATATTATTTAAGAACCGAGAGGCTCCGACACTGTTGGAGCGGAGGCACATGGAAAGCCAGCCCAGCACATCATCTATCTTGCAGATTCCCAGACGGGCAGCGTTTTCGAAGGCAGCGTGGTCTTGGGTCCATTTGTGTGAGTATTTATAGAAGTGAAAGCATGGAGGGGGGAGGAAGTAGATTGATTTTTTTTCCCCTTGAACTTTTGAAATTATTTTCTCCACTCCATTTGTAATTGAACCTACCTAGCTATTCTTATTTCTTCCTTTCTTGGGCACCACGTTAGGCCTAAAAATATTAACTGGCTAAGGATGTGGGTTTTGCTAAAATAATTCCCCTGGAAGTCTTCTTGGGGTCCTCGAATGCTTCAAAATGAGATTTCCAAAGAAGACTACCCTCTGACATTTATTTTGCCCTTCTATTTGATGTGTCTTGACCTTTACTGTCTAGAATCCTTAGACTACCTACCATACTGGAGACCACTCCAGGATGGTTGGATAATGGACCCCAGCAACCATAAAAGGAAGTGACCTGGGGGTGTGTAGCAGGACTGGGTTCTGTCTGCTGAAGAGGTTGATGCAGGGGCCAATCTGGCATCACCTTATCCTGTAGACGTAACATTAGTCTGCAGAAAAAGAGATCAGAGCCGGGGAGCGTCTCGTTAAATATTAATTACAGTGATGCCTTTTGCCACGCATCTTCAGAGAGCTCTGGGCATTCACAGACATTACCTCATCGCTCATCCTCACAGCACTATTGGGTGAGAAGTCAACAGTAAGGGTTATGGTCTCTGCACAGGCACAGCATAACAAATACCTTATTTTATTATTTTATATCCAAGTTGCTAATTACCCTTCCAGACTTTTCAGTGTATTTCTAATTTAGATTTTATTTTATAATTGTGCGTGTGTGTGTCTGTGTGTGTGTGTGTGTGTGTGTGTGTGTGTGCGCGCGCGCGCACATGCGGAGTATGTATGGGCATGCCATGTGAAGGTCCAAGGGTAACTTTCAGGAGTTGGTTCTCTCCTCTCATCTTGGATCTAGGAATCAAACCAGGTCAGCGTACATGCCTGGTAAGCATGCTTACTGGCTGAGCCATCTCTGTAGCCCAGTCTATTTTGAAACAGGGTCTCCTGTCACTTAGGCAGGCCTTGAACTCATTACGTATCCAAGAGAATGACTTTGAATTCTGATCCACCTGACTCCACCACCTAGGTATACGCCACTGCTCCCAACTTATGCAGTGCTGAGAATCCAGAGTATTAGGCAAGTGTTCTTCTGACTGAACCCCATCTCCAGGGCCCTGCCCCCTCTCTCCTTTGAAGCAGGATCTTCTTACTTTGTAGCCTTGGATGTCCTGGAACTCACAATCCTCCGGGTTCAGCCTCCCAAGTATGTTACCCAACCTGGCGTCCCTAACACATATTTTGAATTGTTAAACTTAAGGAGCAGCCAGGACTGGATAACAGTTGATAAAGGGAAGCCTAAGTGGGTTTGGTTTGGGTTGGTATGCCCCCTGGGTTGGTATGCCTCCCTCAAAGTTGTTTCACATTCTTCATGAGTAAGATGGCCTCCCTTCACTTTCTCCCACTAACACTGAGTTTTTATCACAAGCAAGGCAGCAGATTGCTGGGATGATCCAGGGAGTGACATTGAACCTACTTACTCTACACCTAAGTGTTTGATCATGCAGCTTCTCTGTGTCATCCCTACCCTTGTGCTTCAACCTTATTTCACTTCACACACCTTTGCCTGTCTGTCTCTCTCTTCTCTGTCTCTGTCTCTGTCTCTCTCTGTCTCTCTCTGTCTCTCTCTGTCTCTCTCTCTCTCTCTCTCTCTCTCTCTTTGTGTGTGTGTGTGTGTGTGTGTGTGTGTGTGTGTGTGTGTGTGTGTGCTTCATTGAGACAGGGTCTTTACATAGCCTTGTCTGTTCTGGAATTCACAATGAAGACCAGGCTGATCTGAGTGCTGGGATAAAAGGCATGCACCAAAACGTCCAGCTATCTTTTGTTCCTTACTGCCAGGAACTTTGGGCCTTGAGGATAGCCCAGTGCCATCTCCTATGTACTTCCTCTTTGCCAATGTCTTTCTCCCCACCTTTGCAGGACTCCCTCTCCTATGCTGCAGAGATAGGTCCCCTCCTGCACAGGGCCTCCTTGGTATCTATCTCCCTCTCCTATGCTGCAGAGATAGGTCCCTTCCTGCACAGGGCCTTCTTGGTATCTATCTCCCTCTCCTGCGAGTTGTCCCACAGACTCCTCGGCTTCCTACCAGCTGCCCTTTCTTTGTGTATTAGTGACTCATGTGTGCTCCTTGATGACATTCCCAGCTGGTTTATACCAGAGGCAGGTTGATTGGCTTTATGTCTTTCTTAGCACCTTGTATACATGTAAGTGCTCATTGAGTAAAAGAGGGAAATGGTCATAGTTTTAGGCTAGAGGCCTGTAGTCTATGCCAAGTCCCAAGGGCAGCTGATAGGAGAGGGAGATAGATACCAAGAAGGCCCTGTGCAGGAGGGGACCTATCTCTGCAGCATAGGAGAGGGAGTCCTGCAAAGGTAGGCAGAAGGACAGAGGTCACTGAAGGAATCCTGCTTGGCCTGACCTCCCTCCTTTGATCCGGCTCACTGAAGCCCTTGCTGCCTACCTGCCTGCTATGCGCATGCCCACGCCATAGTTCTTTCTTGTTTCATTGTATCGTTCTTCATTGTTTCATTGTATATTAAATGTGTTTCTTCTCTCAGGGTGTGTTAGCGCAGGTGAGCAGAGACAATGAGAGCCCGTTTTAAGGTTATCTTACTTATTTTCCTATTCTTTTTCCACCTCCTGTGCTGGGTAGGTATCCTTGATGCACAGTATCCTAAAATTGCAAAGATCTTAGAATGAGGGCTCTGATCACTTTGTGCTTCACCTGGGGCAGGCTGCATGAGGCTGGGCAGGTCATTTAATCATCCTGTGTCGTCATTTCCCCATCTGTTAAGGGAGGATAATGTGCTTGGGGGTGACCTGACCCTCTGGGCTCCCTTGAGGCTTACTGGGCTAATGCTCTTGCTATTAACGTCAGCTGAAGATGCCTGGGCAGAAGCAGCTGGGGACCAGGTGCTGGGTCCCCACGGAATGGATGCATCCTAAGACCTTGGGTGTTACTGTACGGGTTGCCCTTGGCACAGAGGAAGCCCGCATGCCAATCAAGAGCCTCTAAGGTTTCCTCCTCCCGCTGGCTCAAGTGGCTGAGGTCTTGGGGATGACAATGGCATCCAGAGGACTTCCAGGCTTGCTGAGCTGAAAGGAGAGAAGCCAGCCTTGTGTTGAGAGTGCTGCTGCAACCCAGCAGCAGCAGATAGGAGGGTCCAGCCTGGGAAGCAGAGGGGCCTGGCCCAGGGACCGTCCAACTGTGTGCCCACATGGCCTCCCCATGCTTTCCACCCCACCTATCGATGAGCTTTGGATACTCACATTCCTGTGGCTGCAATCCTGGGAATGTTGGCCTTTTATCTTTAAGGATAGCCTGGGCGCAGTGTCCAGGGATGAAGAAATGGTGTCGGTGTGGAGAAGAGGTGAGGGGTTCTTGCCTTGGAGGAGTCCTTTCAGCTCAGACTGACTGGTGAGTGGTCATTTCTCACTCTGAAACAAGTTCTGTTTTCTCTAGTCTGCACTCACAAAGGGAACTGCTCTGCCATTCAATTGTAATATCTACTCCGTTCATGTGTATATACAGCAATAAATATACTGTGGAAAGATATTTAAATATGTATATATTTAAATATTCATTTCCATAGCAGGTTTGTTCTCAAGTAATCCGTACAAAATCTGAGCAAAGTCCCCCTTTTAGTCTTAATGACAATACAATTATCAAAGTTTCTCCTCAAATGTATCTGGCAGATCTCTCTTATATGCGTGCTGGCAAATGCTTGTATCGTTAATCATTTGTATGTAAAAGGCATAATTATCAAATACTTCTGGCACTAATTGCTCACAGGCTTTCAAAAGTATAGGATTGTAGGATGTAATACCAAGAAAGGAGTTTTTCAGTTTATCTCCAGGGTTCCTTTGTTTCTGTATTTGTTGTGGGAATGGGGTGTGGGTGCCATGGGACACTTGTGAAAGTCGAAGGGCAACTTTGGGAGTTGGTTTTCTCGTTCCATGAGGTGGGCTTCAGGGACCAAACTCAGAAAGCACCTTTATCCAGCCCTAACTCCAGATCTCTTGGAGCACAGTGGTGTCCTAATCGGGTAATGAGTGGGCTTGGGACACACAGCGGCTGAGCAATAGGATGGGAAGAGTTTTTACTGACCCTCTTTCAGGGTAAGACCTCTCCACTCTGTGTCTGTACCCCTTTAGATAGTGTAGACTTTTGCTTCTGAATTACATATAAGATGGGAGGAAATTCAGTTTGATTGAACTTTGGCCTATGCTTTGGTCTAATTAAAATGAAATTCCTAGTTTTAGAAAAATGCCCAAGCTGTACCATGGCTGATTTCTGGACCTCGAGTTCCTGGTTGACCTGATGGTCTGCTCTGTGGGTCCTTGAATGCCGTTCCCTTCAGGGCTGCACACCTGTGGTCGTGGAACTGGGAGGACCAGGAGTTATCAGCTGCATAGTGATATCAGAGCTAGCCTGGGCTACATAGACTGTCTCAAAAACAAACGAACAAACAAAAATAAAACCAGGTTGGGTGGGAGAGAGAGAGATTGAGTAATGGGGCTAACTTTGCAGAAGTCATGACTAGCAGCTGTGGGGAATAACTGACAAGTTTTGATGTTTTCTGTTTGTTTGTTTGTTTGTTTGTTTTGTTTTCTGAGACAGGGTCTCCATGTCTTCCTGGCTGTCCTGGAACTAGCTGTAAACCAGGCTGACTTCCAAGTCACTGAGCTCCGCCTGTCTCTGCTTCCCAAGGGCTGGGACTAAAGGTGTGCACCACCAAGCTGGGGTTCACCGTAGAATTTTTGACATGGGAGACTTGGAGCTAAGTCAAGTACATTCTAGGAGAGAGAGAAAGCGCAGAGGCAGGGATGCTGTGGGTGGGTTTGGATGGAGGTTATTTGAAGGTGATTAGAAAAAAATGAGGCTGGGAAAGTAGGCCAGTACCCAAAGCAGGAGGCTCTTCTTGTACCCAGCCAGGAGTCATTCTTCATCCTGGTGGCAGTAGGGAGCCATTGAATGGTTTTTCATAAGCGAGGCCTGAGCAGAACTGTTTCCAGCGGGGTTAGCCGGTAGGGTGGGATAGGAGTGTGAGGGGAGACTCTTGTTAGTCTTGCTCTATAACTTTTGCCTCAGGGTGTTGATGGATTGAAAATTGCCTTAATGTTTAATTAGGAGGTAATTGCTTTTCTTATGATGGTCATTGGATTCTGAAAGGGCATGATTATTGTCTAGGGGGAGGCAGATCTAATTTTATAATTGGGAATGTGCAGGGAAACTGACACTGCTTAGCAGCAAGGCTTTGTAGGAAACTTCTAGAACAAACCGCTTCCTTCCCTCTTTCCTTTTTAACATTTACTTTCAAATGTTTGTATTGACTTCACTCAGTAATGATCTGGGGATGCCAGATCCCATAAAACCCGCCACTAGTGAATCCTAAAACAGGGCTTTTGTTTACTTCTTCCAACTCTCATCTGTCTACCTTCTCACTCAAGACTGACCTTGTTAAAGCTCCTGGATGAAGCTCATCTTCCAAGGACCTGACACTGGTGGTGGTGATGACAGTAGCTTAGGAAAGAGTGTCATATGCTTCATTACTGATCATGTATGTGGTAGACTGTTACTGTTGACTTTTCTGTCCTGGGTGTTGGTCAGTTTGCACCATTGGCTTTAGTCACTCAGCCAGTATTTACCGAGCATCTATCTCACGCTGAAGATTCATGTGAACCAGAGAACTAGGGTGTGAGCCTTATTGTCTATCGAGCATATGGTCAGTGCTGATGGAGGGAAGGTACTGCATACTTGGGAGCACCTCACTGAGAGTTGGAGGTATAAAGAGAAACCTAAAAATCAACCAGGGTAGATTAGTAATTGTCTAGAGTTGGTTGAGGACGCGGGGACATGGTGCTGCCTAATTATGAGTCCGGGGCTTGACAGGGAGCCATGAAATACTCTGAAGTTGATTGTGATGGCAGATGCTCAACTCCGTGGCTGTGCTGAAAAGCAGTGACGTGTATAATCATAACCCAATAAGGCTGTCTTGAAAAAAAAATATCATTCAGGGACTATGGATGTAGCTCAGTGGTAGAGTAGCTGCCTAGTATGTGTCGGGCCCTGGGTTTCAGCCCCAGCCCTACAGAAACACAGACCGAACAGTAGCAAGATGGTAATGAACCCTATGAGACAGCAGCAGTGGGAAGACTAGCCTTGGCAATGAAAGCTCCCAGTCTGTGAGCAGAGCACAGAGGAGCTGAAACCCTCTGGAATGTGAGAGGATTGAGAGAGAAGAAAACAAGGAGTCTGGAGAAAGAGGGGGGGGAGGGAGGGAGGGAGGGAGACAGGGAGGGAGAGAAAAAGAGAAAAACACATAGAAACACACAGAGAGGAAACAGAGAGAGAGAAACAGATAGGCAGGCAGGCAGGCAGGCAGACAGACAGACAGACAGACAGACAGACAGACAGACAGACACAGAGAGAAGAGACATGGAGCCTGACCAGTTGGGGCCTTGACAACCTAGAATGATTATAGCAGCTACCATTTGTGCTGTGCTTCTGTGCCAGGCACAGCATGTTCTAAGTAGTTACATGCATTCCTTCCTTGAAGCCCAGGACAGCCTCGAGAGACAGGTGCTGTTCTTATCAGCACTTTATCAGTGGTGCCTTAATCTGCCTTTAATAAAGTGGCAGAGCTGAGACATACAGAAGCCCAGGGCTTACAGTGAGAACCTCATAAATCACCCTAAAAGTTATGGTAACAGAGAGTTTTGTGCAGGAGAGTGACAGTCAGATTCACATCTTAGAAGATCATCCCGTGATACGTGGTATAGATAAGAGATAGAAACGCCAAGGCCAGGGGACCATGTACAGTGGTGGTCTGGGAAGAAGCAGCAGTTTGAGGAGGCTGGATTTTGCTGTTGCTCTGTTTTTGGTTTTGTTTTTGTTTTTCTATTTTAGCAAGACCGGAGCTCATACCCAGGGCCTCATGCATGCTAAGCGGGCACTAACCACCGAGCTATATCCATGGCCAGCAAACTCGGATGGATGCCCCTAAAGCTGGGTTCTGGGCTTGGGAAGTAGAGCGGGGAGGGACTTTGGTTGCTGTTGTTACAGGTGCCTGGGTCCTGTCCCTGTGTGAGCTTGCTAGTGGCTACTTATGTCAGAATAAATCCAACTTCTGACTTCTTTTCCAGTTAGAATCTTAATGGAGGTGGCAGGGCTTTGGGATGTGAATAGACCTACGAGATGTGGGTATGGGAAAAAGAAGCTCCTGCAGGGGCAGAATTGGGGTGCCCTGAGGTTGTACCTGCGGCTGCTCAGTGTGCTTTCAGTCCACACATTCAGACTCTCCTGGGAACCTTTGCTCCATCTCTCCCCAGAGACCTCTCCCATCCTTAGAAGAAATCTCCTTGCTGCACCGACAGTAAGACCAGACATTAAAGTACACACTCCAAGGATTTACTGCCCAAACCGGAAACACCTTACACGTGAGATCAAATTTGTGTTTCCTGCTTGTCTATGCCCAGTGTCACGTAGGGTTTGGTTCTTCCAGAAGGCAATGTTTTTGCAGATTATAGTTATATAGGTACATAGCCTGTAGTTTATAGCCCACATTAAATCAAAGTGCTGGACTTGGCAGCAGTTTCTGGAATGCTCTCTGACTTCTGGTTAGTAGTGTTTATCAATTCATTGAAGAGGGGTGCAGCGGCCTGGTTACTCAGGTACTGTCCACCAGTCACTTTGGTTTTCTTTCCTACATTACTTCATGGGCCTTTACATGCCCCTTCCCTTCTCCGTGGGGGCAAAGCTGGGCACTGCTGAGGCCAGGGGCAGGGCTGAATGCTTCACAAGGGCTGGCGTTCTATATTTCTGAGCCTTGTTGTATGGGGGGGGAAATCCGTGAATCCCACTGACATCCCTCCACAGCCGTCCGTCGGCGCCTTTGTTAATGGCTGCCGTCACCCAACAGCTGACCCGATTCCCTGAATCGGTCCCTGTAAACGGTGCAGTTCTACAAGAGGGAGGTTTCGGGCAGAATACTTAATTAGGGCTTAATTAAGACAGCCGGAGTAACCCTTTGGCCTGAACCTTGCTCAGGGTTCTGATTGGCAGATGGCACCTGGCACTCTTGGCTGTCTGACAGCCATCAGGCCTCAAGCAGAAATGAGCCCCATGCTGCCCTGGAGGGAGTGTGTCTTAGACTCCTCATCAGCATGTGTTATGCATCCTTTTTCTTGAGGATCCCACACTCTGAATTGTATTGGCTAAGAGTGTATTTCACCTTCTCTAGAACATAAGGACTTCAAGGACAGGGGCCGTGACTGGGTGACCTGGGTCCCTGGCATCATGCCCAGCACAGGCCCCAGTGAAAGAGGGACTAGACATTGGTGGGATGGTCACACTGACTTAGAGGCCCCCCTTTTTAACTGGAGATGGCTGAAAACTCTTCAACTAGAGTGTGAACCCCAGGGTGTGGACTCAAAAGTGAACAGTTAAAAGCCATGGCCAGGAAGGTATGGACTTCAGACAAGGAACCCCCGGGGTAGAACAAAGCCTTGGTGTGGGTCACAGGCCTGAGAAGCATGCCTTGGGTCTGACTTTGGAAGCCATTGTTGATATATTGTGCTGTGCTTGTGGTTGACTTTGATCTGGTAGGATTGGGAACCCACCTCACTTCCTAGACAGACCCATGGAGTTCCAGCTCAGTCCACTAGGGTGTCAAGCCGTGGCCCTGGGAGCCCTCAGTCTAAATTTCCCAAGCAGTTGTGGATTTTACTTTTGGTGCTCATGGTATCAGATGTGTCCAGAGGGTTTTGGAAATTTGCTGGTGCCTACTGACGTGATAAATCATTTTATGATAAAAACACAGATCTAGATCTTAGTCCATTTTCTACAGAGTCGTCAGATTATTCCTAGATGGTGGTCAGTAGTTTTTCTACTAATGAGAATGAAGACATTTCGTGATAACCAACATGTCTGTGGAGAAGGAAGAGACTCTGTCTACTCAGTGCCAGGGGATAGTAGACACCACAGGCTCTAAAGATCTCTGTGCTGAGAGGGTCGCTGCAGACTTCCAGCCCTGCTCCAGGGCATGTTGTGCACTTGCGTAGCATTGAGCTTCTCCTTCTCCAGTGAAGGCCCTAATGGACAGTGTGTGGATTCCTTACAGGATGGGTTTTGTTGGCTCCCTTGTATACATATGTGTGTGAGTATATGTATATATATATATGTGAATGAATAACCTAGTCAGTTGAATACTTTTTGAAATAGTAAAGTGCACAACATAAAATTTACTTTTGTTTTTTGTTTTTCAAGACAGGGTTTCTCTGTGTAGCCCTGGCTACTCATTCTGGAACTCATTCTGTAGACCAGGCTGGCCTCAAACTCAGAAATCCGCCTGCCTCTGCCTCCCAGGTGCTGGGATTAAAGGCGTGTGCCACCACTGCCCAGCTAAAAATTTACTTTTTATTCATTCTCTCACATTGTGTGTGTGTGTGTGTGTGTGTGTGTGTGTGTGTGTACATGCATGTGGAGGTCAGAGAACAGTTTTCAGGAGTCGTTTCTCTCCTCCCACCATGTGACTCCCAGGGGTCAATCTTGGTCTGGTCTTCAGGATTGGTGGCAGGTGCCTTTACCTGCTGAGCCTTCTCCAGCCCTAGCCTTTTCAGTGTATACAGTTGGCGGCAGTTAGATAAACTGGCACTGTTATATAGTCATTACTGCTATCTAGTTTTAATGTTTTCATCACTCCCCACATAATCCCATTAAGCAGCACTTTTCAGTCCCTCCTTCCTGCCAGGCCCTGGCAGCCACCAGTCTGCTTCCTGTCTCTACGTAGCCCTGCCAACTCTGGACATTAAATATAAATGGGAACCTATAGTATTTTATCTTTTGTGCCTAGCTTCTTTCAATCCACGTGTCTTTAAGATGTGTCTGCGTTGTAGCCCGCCTCATCACTTCATCCTGCATAGTGGCTGAATCCCATTCCATTGTATGGCGATGCCATGATCAATTTTTCCGATTGTTCACTGATGCCCTTTGGGGCGGCTTCTGCCATTTGGCTGTCATAAGTATTGCTCCTTGAACATTAGTGTACAGGTTTTCAATTGAAGGTTGGTTTTCAGTTCTTTGGGGTGTGTAGCCAGGAGGGGATTCCCCGAATCAGTATTGTTTTAGTAAGTAACTTCCTGAGAATGCTCCAAACGGTTGCCATAGTCTCTTTGAACCTCGTGCTTCTCTGGTTGCTCTCTGGTCTCTCTGGCCTTCTCTTCTTGTTCCTTTTCATCTGTGGCTCTGCGTCCCCTGAAGTGACCATCCCCCACCAGTCCTCTCAGCTCTGTGCAGTCTATCCCGGTGTGCTCAGTGCTTGAGCTGTGCGTTGCAATCCCCAGGGTTCCTTTAACAGCTTATGTCCACCACTGTGTCTGGTATCTAATGTACTGTGACGTGGAAGAGACTTCCCATTTCACTGACAGGCCGAGGAAAGTCTAAAGTAACTTTCTGGTAGCATGGTCAATGAGAGTCAAGGTCGAACTAGGATGGGTCAAAGCCTCTGCTCTTAGCATGAGGAGTCACTGGGGAAAACCTGAGGCCAAGTGTGAGGAGGAGGGTCATAACGAGAATGTCTGTGCTCATGAAACTGCTTGAACGGTGTAGGTCTCCAGCCAGCAGGCTTCTGATCTGCTCTGAGTGAAGTGACTTAGGTAACATGTTTCTCTGCCTCCAGGGACTGTGAGGACTCTGCTTGCAGGGTCTCGGTAACCCCACAGTGTCTCTATCTGTCATCCTGCTCATCAGCTGTGTTTCTTGTTTTGTTTTGTGTTTGACACAGGGTTTCTCTGTGTAGCTCTGGCTGTCCTGGAACTCAGTGGACCAGGCTGGCCTCAAACTTAAAGATCCGCCTGCCTCTGCCTCCCGAGTGCTGAGAATAAAGGTGTGCGCCACCACCGCCCGGCTTGATCAGTGTTTCTTAAAGGAACCTGTAGAAAGTAGAAATTAGAGCTGACTCACGGCGGATGAAAGCGAAGCAGCCATGTGTGTGGTGTGTGGTGGCTAAGTCCCTGAGTACAGATTTGACTCAGAGAATTAGACAAACGGGTAGAACTCCAGGGCTCTCAGAGATGTACATGGGAGAACCTACAATGAGATCTCAGAGTAAATGATATCCAGTGTGACCATGCTGGTACGGATTCCTTCTCCGTCCCCCTAGGACCTACACTTTCTAATGTTTCTACATTCTTTTATTGTGCTTATCGTAGTTGGATACCCCACCAGGATGTATGAGGGTTGGAGTTTTGTTACCAACATGTCCCAAGGACTAGAACCATACATGGTACAAAAAGATTTCTATAGTCTGGATTTTCATACAAAAAAAAAAAATTGTAAGTAGGGCTGAGGGGATGGCCCATAAGTCAGAAGCTTGTGATGCAAGAGTGAAGACCCAAGTTCAAAACCCAGCACCCACATAAAAAGCTGTGGATAGCTGAGTGTGCCTGTAACCTCAGCATAGGCAGATGAAGACACACCAGCCTGTAATACAATCATGTTCCCTAAGTCCGTTTACACAAGCCCTTTACAGATAGGAAAACTGAGGTTTGCCTGTAAAGGGGTGTGTCTTGGGTTCTGTATCTAGCAGCTGGTCATAGCAGGGGCCTGGTTACAGATCTTGTGTACTCTGTTCCTCATCCAGTGAGGACAAGGGAGCTGCATGTAACTCAACAATGAATGACATTTGCCTTTATCTCCGAGGGTAGCCCAGGGACCTCAGGACAGCTGAGGTGAAGTGTGGGCCTCACTGATATTCAAGTCAGCCCTTTCCCACATCCTTTCCAGGGCTCAGTGTCCATCTGATAAGGCAGATGAATTGTGTGACCAACTTCCCATCATCCTCTTGGAGTGGCCTGGGCCCCATACCTCCAAATTGCTGTCAGGAGAAAGGCACGTCCTGCGTTCCCATCAATGCTGGCTGCTGCCACCCTGAAGCTCCCAGAGGGCCACACAGAGGCCATCTGCAGTGAGTTAGATAAGAAGCTCAGCTCTTTCTGAGATGCCCAATCTTGTCAGGCAGATGTGAAATCTGAGGATATGCAGTCCCAAGATACCCTGGACCCACAAACACTTGTGTTTGCACCTGCGGTACTGAGGATGATCTGGGGTGATAATGGGAATGGATATTTTCTGTTTAAACTGTTGCATATGTATTTTTATGTGCCTAGGGGAGAAGCCAGCTAATCTGACCAAATCTGTGGTTCAGTGAACATTACTGTTTAGGGTGCCACTACTGTGGAATGACCCATACCATAGTGCCATTTCCATGTGTATGGTGTGCTGTCAGGACAGTGGTCTGGCAGTTTGCTAGCATGAAAAAAGTCAGAAAGGTAGTTTGAGGTCATCTGTCATTTGGGAATGTTGCCAGGGATGGTGGCGAGCCTAGGTGCTTTCTCGAGAGCCATCTCCCGTGTCTCATTTGCACCTGGTTCAGGGTGAGCTGGCTAATGACCAGGGCCTAGGACACTCCAAGTGTAAGGTGGGAAGTTAGTCACATGACTTATCATCCAGATGGGAAATAGGCCCTGGAAAGGATGTAGGGAAGGGCTGTGTCCAACACTCATGCTCCCATGGGCAAGGAGACCTGGAGAACAAGCTGGGAGCTACTGGTTTCTCTTTGGTCCACAGGAAAATGCCTAGTAGTCCTCTGAAGCCCTTTCCTATAAAACAGAAGGTGTTAGGCAAGATGGCTTGTGGAAACCCAGGCTAAGAAAGGAAGGTGGAGGAGGTACGGGCACGTGAGAAATGAAGCCACTGACTAGCTTTCCTGGACTGTTTTCTATAGCCACAGACCACGTGACTGTGAATGGACTCTGTATGAGACCTGTGCCGACTTGATCCTTGAAGGGAAGAGCTAGCAAATGCTTTTCATGGGGTCCTGGTGGCGGCTGTACTAGAGCTGTGCATCATGGTACATATGGTACTAGGTGTCACATGGCCTAGGACAGATGCCCCTTCCTCTCCCAGAATGACATTTTCCTGATAAAGTGACCTACCAGCCTAAGAAATTCAGCCAACTATGACACAGCAGCTCATTATCTTTCACCAAGCCATGATCACTGTAATGAACAGAGCTGATATCGTGTGTTAGGGATGTATATACGAAGCTGGGAATCGTGGTTCACACCCGGTCACCCAGATTTGATGGCTGGAACCCAGATGATAGGAGAGAACTGGCGCTTAAAAGTTATTCTCTGACACACACATACAGTGTAATTAAGAACATTTTTTTTTAAATGACAGTAAAAGCAGAAAGTTAATGAGCGTCTCTAAAGTATTTGCTGATAACTTTTTCTTTATCTTTCGATGTCTACACTTAAATTATCTTTATTCTGATCTAACCACTGCATTTTAGGCACCCTTGTCCTTGTTGTTATTCATTCAACAAACATGGCTTGGTGGTCACAGCTCTGCTAGGCTATGCATAGGTCATATGTTCCTCCTCCCTTCATGGTCGAGGGGGCAGAAAACAGGACCAGATCCTCACGAGGTTACAAAGTACAGGCAAAAAAGTGTAGGTGGTTTGGTCCCAGCTGGATGGAGGGGCAGGACACTCGACCGAGATACTGTGATTAGTGCCTCATGGTTGCATTGTGGTGAAGGGACACCGTGACCAAGGCAACTCTTATAAAGAAAAAAAAACCGTTTCATTGGGGCTGGCTTACAGTTCTACAGGTTCAGTTCATTATCATCATAGTGGGAAGCTTCCCCCCCCCCACCCCCAACACAGGCAGCCGTGGTGCTGGAGGAGCTGAGAGTTCTACACCTCAATCCTTAAGCTGTAGTAGAACTGTGTCCTGCTGGCAGCCAGGAGGGAGCTTTATGGGGAGTAGGGAGTCTCTAGGAGGAGGAGTCCGTGGGGATCATTCCCAGTCAATCCACCACAAATCTGGTGAGACATGCTAGGCCAGCAGCCAGGAAACTGTCCTGAATGTGGCAAGGCTCAAGCTATGTGCTGAAGGTCAAGTCTAATTAGAATGAGTTTCAGAGGAACGGAGGCATGAACAGAGGTGCCATGGAGGGATAAAGAGGACAGGGGATTATGTGACAGAAGTGGGAGGCCTCAGCATCCCTCAGCCACTCGAAGTTCATGACTCTGTAGGTAAAAATGTTAGTTTCTCTTTACTGGGAGAAACTCCTCCTTACAAAGGGCTTATGTATTGAAGCCTTCATTGCTAGCTGGCAGTATTTTTTCAAGTGATTGAGTCTCAAGGGCTCCAACCTAATCAGTGAATTAATCCCTTGATGGATTCATACATTGGCATTATTGGAAGGCGGAAGCTATTTGGGCTAAGTAGTCACTAGAAGAGTACTCTGGAAAGCTGGACTTGGTTCTCAATGAGGAAAGCAACTGCCATGTCCCCTGTTACAGACATGTTCTGGGTTATCACAGGCTCATAGCAACGGAGCCTGCCAACCATGGACTGGAAACGGAGCCCAAACCCTTCCTCTCTTAACCTGTATTCTTGGGTGATTCACCAAAGTCACAGAAAACTATACACCCCTTTCCCCCAAATTTGTCACAAGAACAGGCTTTTGGTAGAAGATAGTGTGATGTACATGCAAAAAGCTTGGAATGTACCGATAATAACAAGATGGTAGCATGTTAGGTCTGTAGAGAAATTCCTGGTAGTATTAGCAGAGGAAAACCAGGCTTTGTGACTTCTGAACAGAAAGCAAGCCAGGTTACCCAGGGCTGGGCTCATCACTCTCCTTGGAATCCCTAAGTTTTATCTAAGAACCACAGTAAAATGTGCATTCTCAGGCCCCACCTATCACCTGCTGCATCAGTCCTTCCTAGACTGTAGTTCTCTCATTTTTTCTTTCTTTTTTTTTTCTTTTGATTTTTCGAGACAGAGTTTTTCTGTGTAGCCCTGGCTGTCCTGGAACTCACTCTGTAGACCAGGCTGGCCTCAAACTCAGAAATCTGCCTGCCTCTGCCTCCCAAGAGCTGGGATTAAAGGCGTGCGCCGCCACCACCCGTCCCTGTCCCTCCTTTTCCATCACCCCTTTCTCTGTCCCCCCTAGTGGTATCCCCCTCTCTCTACCCCTATCTCTATCCCCCTCCCTATCCTCCCTCTCCATCCCCTTCTCTTCATCCCCCTTTTATCTATCCATCTTTTCTCCATCCTCCACCTCCCCACCTCCTCTCTCCATTCCCTCTCTCCATTCTTCTCTCCATCCCCCTTTTCTCCATCCCTGTCTCCTTCCTTGTCTTGTTGTATTTATTCCCCAACAACTCAAGCATTGCAGTAAAGATTGTAATTTTGTTTTCTCTTTTAAGCAAAATATTTCTATTTTTCTTTTTAAAACGACATAGAATGACATGGTGTTTCTATGTTGAGGTTTAAAACAAGGAAATCGGATTACATGTAACAAATGACCTACAGTTTACAATGTAACCATTTATATTATTCTCTTGTTTCTATTTATATGATAAGATACATTGACAGTTTTCCTTAAACTGGAGTTTTATTTCTTAGGATAAATCCAACTTAATTATTCTATATACTCCTTATAATGTACTGCTATTGGAGTTTATTAGCAATTGTAAAATTTTAAAACTGTAAGAGTAATTTTATAAAGAAAAGGAATAGGCTCAAAGTACATGATAAAGTTGCATGGAAATGGCTCTAGGTAACCATGTGTAATAAAAATGTAAAGGTTAAAAATGCATAGTAATTTAAAAAGAATAATAATTTTAAATGTACACGGAAGCAGAGAGAGTAATAAAATGAACTTTAGCATTTCTCAACCTGAGGAATTATTAATTTTCTTACTTGGATCTTATTTCAGAATTGTGCAAGTGATTCATGAGTAAAATTGATCTCTATATCCTTTTTTAATTATACTCTTGGTTTGATTTTAAACTCAGGGTTATCTTTGGCTCAGTAAGATAGCCTGGTTATATGCTCTCGTTGTCTCTGTTGAAGAACGTTCTCCAATTCTGAGGACAGAGTTCCTGGCAGTTTTCATTTTGTTGTTGTTTCTAGTTCTTTGCATGGGAAACCAGCCTTTGTGGAGCTAAAGAATAAAGAAGTTTGTGGGAACTGTTGAATAAATGAGCCAAGAGGTTGGGTGCCTTGCCAGGCCCCTTTGCCACTAGGAAGAGCCCAGTTTGAGAGGTGACCTCCCTCTCCTGACTCAGGAGCTCTTATTTTTCTTTCCTCTCTCGTCCTTGGTGACCTGCATGGAGTGATGTGTGTGTGTGTGTGTGTGTGTGTGTGTGTGTTGTGTGTACCATGTATGTGCAGGTACCTACGAAGGCCAGAGGGTATTGGCTCTCCTGGAATTGAGGTTACAGAAGGCTGTGAGCCACCTGATGTGGGTTCTAGAAACCTAACCAGGACCTCTGCAAGCGCAGGAAGACCTCCTAAGTGCTGAGCACTCTCTCCTGCCCCAATGTGCCCCATTCTGACGCCCCAGTGAGGGTGTTCTCACTGAAGGAGGTCTTACATGCTACAAGCAGCATGCTGGGCACATCCAGGAAAGAGCAGATTCAGTTTCTCAGTGTCCCCGCATATCTCATCTCTCTCTCTCTCTCTCTCTCTCTCTCTCTCTCTCTCTCTCTCTCTTTCTCACACACACACACACACACACACACAAACACACACACACACATTGTCCCTCAAGGACCCTACTTGGAACGTGTCCTCCATGATTGAAAGGAGCTCTCACCAGTATTCATTCACATGCCAGAGGTTGGTAGGGACACCTCAGAAGGCACTGTTTTATGAACCTGACGTTGTGGAGCTGGAGAGATGGCTTAGCGGTTAAGAGCACTGACTGCTCTTCCAGAGGTCCTGAGTTCAATTCCCAGCAACCACATGGTGGCTCTCAACCATCTGTAATGGGATCCGATGCCTTCTTCTGGTGTGTCTGAAGACAGCTACATTTACTCATATAAATAAAATTTTAAAATCTTTAAAAAAGAAATGAAGCTGACGTTGATATGCAGGAATTTGCTTGTCTGGAATTCAGGGCCAACTAGAATGACCCCTTGCTAGTAAGGAGTCCCCTGCTGCAGCATACCTAGGAATATATTCATTCATCATTACCCACTTCGTAAGAAAAACTTATAACACAGGTTTGTGGATTTTTCTTGATCTCAAAACCATGAACATGGTCTCAAGTGATATTTTCATTCTCTGCCTTTTTCTGCTTTTATTCTAGTTTTGTTCACTCAGGGACTGACACATTCACTTGCTCAACCAGCATTCATTATGTGACACATCCTGAGAGAAAACAGAGAGGTCATGGGTCTTGGGCTCAAATCGATGATAGGAAGAAAGAAAAAAAATGATGTGGGCAAGAAACTAAGCTGGTATAAGGTCTCACTTAGTAGGCTGAAAAATCCCACAGTGGGATGGAGAGATGCCTCTCAGTGGTTCAAAGCTGCTCTTTCAGAGGACTCAGGTCCAGTTCCCAGCACCCACATGGCTGTTCACAACTGTTTGTTAACTCAAGTTCCAGGGGATCCAGTGCCTCTTCTGGCCTATGTAGGCGCCAGGCACATATGTGGTACAAAGTCATACCTGGAGGCAAAACACCCATACACACAGACACAAAATAAAATAAAAACATTTTTTGTTTTGTTTTGTTTTGTTTTTCGAGACAGGGTTTCTCTGTGTAGCCCTGGCTGTCCTGGAACTCACTCTGTAGACCAGGCTGGCCTTGAACTCAGATATCCGCCTGCCTCTGCCTCCCGAGTGCTAGGAATAAAAACGTTTTTAAAAAAGATTTATTTATTCAATTTATGTATATGAGTACACTGTCACTGTCTTCAGACACGACAGAAGAGGGCATCGAATCCCAATACAGATGGTTGTGAGCCACCATGTGGTTGCTGGGAATTGAACTTAGGAACTCTAGAAGAGCAGTCAGTGCTCTTAACCGCTGAGCCATCTCTCCAGCTCCAATAAAACTTTAAAAAAAAAAAGAAAAAGAAAAAGAAAAATCACAGAATAACCTAGATGTGTCTTTACAGTTTGGAGTCTTAAATATCATTTGTAAAATTTCCCTAAAGAGAAGAATAATGACTCTCTATCTCTATTCTGCGGTAAGAGAAGCCTAGGGGCTGGCGAGAAGGCTCAGAGGTGAAGAAGCTTGCTGTGGGAGCCTGGCCACCTGAATTGGATCCCTGGAACCTACATAAAGGTGGAAGGAGAGAACTGACTCCACATAGTTGTCCTCTGACCTTTACGGGAGTATCATGATGTGCACACCTGCACATCTCCACACATTGTAATGCACATGTACATACACGAACACACACAAATAACAATAATAATAATAGTAATAAACATAAAATACAAGCCCAATCTCTTTCAGATGATTGTTCTTTTTTGTTTTTGTTTTTTAAACAGATTTTAAGGTAAATTGTTTTCTTTGCGACTTAAGGACTTAGTATGTGAGACGCCCTCCTTGAAGAACCTCTGAGAATTGTTTTGTGTGTCCTTTATATTTGAAACATATTTTTCAGCTCAAGAAATTTGCTTATTATGATTTTTGCATTTCTTTGCTGTGCTTTTTTCTCCTCTAACCCCCGTTGTCTGCAAGCTGAGCACCCTCCTCCTCCTCATCTGGCAGCCCGCTTGAATTGCTGTCCAGGTTTAAAGTATGTCACAGAAGCGGCTTTTGCCCTTCCATCCTTCTCACTTCCTTTGCTCCCTCTTTCTATCTGTCCATTTGCAAATTATTTTAGGAGAAAATGCCTTTGCGTATAGCCAGGAATGGGTCCTGTCTTGGAATTTGAGCATTTAAGGGGTGTGCAAGAATGGATTGTAGTCAGAGAGGACTGAGCTAAAGCAATCCAGGGCTGTGAACATCTGCTGAAGGGACTAAGGATGCTTAGCCAGGGGCAGAGAAGACCTAAAGATGAGATGTCTAGGTTTGGATCCAGAAGGCTATATATAGAAGAGGGGTGTGTGTGTGTGTGTGTGT
>JADRCD010215854.1:0-39319 GCA_019843815.1 Montemys delectorum | reverse complement strand
GGAGAGGGAGAGAGAGAGAGAAAGAGGGGGGGGCTGTGTCAAAGGGCAGTAGTAGTGCAGGAGACCAAAGCTATAGAGGTGTGGAATTTAGCTGTAGGCAAAGGCACTTTGCGAGGAGTCAGAGCCAACAGCAAAGGATAGAACCATTAGAGGCTACATGATTCTTGGCATTGGGATTGTAGCAGAGATTCTAAATGTTTGAGGATTATCTGCATCTTCCTTTGTTCCATTAGGCCAGCATCACAGGCAGATATTAAAGCCATTAGCAGGTCATGCTCTTGACTTTAGATGGACCTGCGTGGACCCTGCTGAGTCAGGGGCACTTTTAATGGCTCTGTTGATGTAGCCATCTGTGTGGTCTTTGGAAATCCCTAGATAAAGGCACTGGGCTTACCCAGATATATAATGCAAATTAATTATTTTAATTAGAGTCATATACGTTTATAGAAATCAGTTAGCTAAACTGTATCTGGCAGCATTTAACAGTCTGTAAGTAACTGCTGTACTTGGATGGCCTTCAGTGGGAAGCGAAAGCTTGCTGGTCTTCCGTTCTTGTGAGTATGTGTGAGAGTTCAGAAAATTCTGCAGTCCTCAGAGACTAGACCCAGGTGAGAAATTTCACATCTGTGTTGCTTGATTTCTTCAGAACTTTCAGCTGCTCAAGGTGATGTAGGGATTTAAATCTAAAACAGAAGGCAACAAGTATCAGGTCTTCTGGCTCCTAGATCTAATGGAGGCTCCAGATGCATGGCCGGAGGGGTACCAGGGGTGCAAAGGGGTGCTAGCTGGAGGGGCGGGGATTGCAGATGTCTTCTGACCCTGGTCTTAGAATTTTTCTCCACTCCATTATAGAATCTCTTTTTCAATCATGCAACTATACAGCTTCTGCTTAAGTCCTTTCATGGGTCAGAATATTAATTTTTAAGAAAACCTATTTCAGCCTTGAAGCTATAAAGGTGTTCACTGAGTGTCAACCGAACTCTCCTCCCCCTGAGTTGTTTCTGCGTTAATCCTGGCTCTCCATCCCTCAGTCAGGGAAATATGTACTGTCCAGATAGTAGCCTTTTGGCCATTTGTGGACCATGATGATATAAGCCACCTCCAAGTTTTGTCTAATAAGCGTTTTCAGACTTCTTTCCTTCCCCTCTTTCCATGCTGGGAATGGAATCCAGAGTCTTGCCTGTATTAGGCATTTATCCTAGCCCAGCTCTCTCTGATTCTCTGGGAGTTGTCACATAGCTTGATTTTTTTTTTTTTTTTTTTTGCAACTCATTTTACATCCTTACTGTTGCCACCCTTCCCAGTTCCCCCTCACACAGTCCCTCCTCCAGCCCTGCCCTTTCTCCTCTGAGAGGTTGGAGCTACCCCCCTAGTAACCACCCCACCCTACCCCCTGCCCACTGCACAAGTCTCTGCAGGACTAGGCACATCCTTTCCCACTAAGGCCAGACAGGGCTGCCCAGTTAGGGGAATGCTGTCCACACACAGGCAACAGAGTCAGGCACAACACCCCTCCCCTCTCCCCACCCCACCTGATCTATTCCCCAGGTGGCTTGATTTTAAGCTTCATTACCATTCTAGTTCCTTGAAAATGTGATCTCCCCCCAAAAAAGACAGACCCGTTTATATGCATGTCCTATAACTTGCCTGCTAACTTGATCCTCTAGACTAACTCCCAGGCAATTGCCTTTGGAAACAGTATCCCGGGGACTTGGCTGCATGTTTACTTTCCTATCTGCAGTGTTGAAGTCTAAGACTTACATTCATTTTCTTCTATTGTAAGTGTCACAGAAATCCAGTATGATTTTTGTGTCTGTGGCAGGGGAACATTAAATAACCTATATTATAAAAGAGTGCCTGAGCCGGGGTGGGGGGGGTGGTGGTGGTGGTGGTGGCGCACGCCTTTAATCCCAGCACTTGGGAGGCAGAGGCAGGCAGATTTCTGAGTTCGAGGCCAGCCTGGTCTACAGAGTGAGTTCCAGGACAGCCAGGGCTATACAGAGAAATCCTGTCTCGAAAATCAAAAAAAAAAAAAAAAAAAAAAAAAAAGATAAAAAATGAAGTATGGGGGTATAACAAGATTCTATTTTTGTGGAAAACATACTTTAATATATAAAATATGGATTTCTATAAACTTAGGTGGGAGTTAGCATATTGCTAACAAATGTTGACTATATGGGCCTCTGAAGTAATGCTTGATGTGGGGTGGGTATTTTAGGTTATTTTAATGTGATGGGGTGATGTTTTCTCTTGTTTTATATATTTTTCTCAGAGTATATTTGAAGCAATAGCTAAGCATAATTTTCTCCATTGTATTAGGACATGTTTTTAAGAGGTAAGTTGAGTATTTGTGAGAGTATAAATACTCACTTTTCACCTTCATTTAATATGTTCCAGCCGTTTATTTTTATGTACATGAGTATGTTTTGCCTGCGTATTTATCTATGCACTACATGTGTGCACTGCTTGCAGAGGCCAGTAGAGGGTGTCAGATCCCCTGGAACTGGAGTTATAGACAGTTCTGTGGGCCATGTGGGATGGGAACCAATCCTGTATCCTCAGGAGAAGCAGCCAGTGCTCTTAGCAGCTGAGCCATCTGTCCAGCCCCTAAGAATATAAATATTTAAAAACTAGGTGCTGTTTTCACCACGTTGACATTTTTTAAAAATTAATGTTTATAAAGCCCTTTTTGACAGGAGTGTGTATTGGTGCTTTCTTGGAAGCAACATAGACTTCAGATTTTTTTTTTCTAATGAAGATATGCCAGCAGGGTGTGGTAACACATGCCTTTGATCCCAGCACTTGGGAGGCAGAGGCCAGTCCTATGTTCATAGTTCTAGGACAGCCAGGGCTATATAAAGAGATCTTGCCTCAAAACAACAATCAACGTAAAGAATGTATGCTTAAAGAACTTCACTGCGATGAACTTACCTTAAGAAGAATATCTGGTGAGTGATCATTGGTCACGAATAGGATTTTCTTTACAAAGCTCTCTCTCTGCTTCTCTCTCTCTTCCTTTCTCTCTCTCTCTCTCTCTCTCTCTCTCTCTCTCTCTCTCTCTCTCTCTGTGTGTGTGTGTGTGTGTGTGTGTGTGTGTATACACATGTACATCATTATGCATGCAGAGGACTGAGGTCAATGTTTATGTTATACTTTGTCTTTCTCCACGTTATTTTTTGAGACAAGGTTTCTCACTGAACCTGGAGCTCACCAACATGTAGGTTGGCTGGCCAGCCAGTGAATCCAAGGGATTTTCCTGTCTTTGCCTGCCTCTACACTCAGCCCTCAACTCAAGGCTTTTATGGCAAGCACTTTACCAAAAGACCCATCTCCATAGTTCTGCAAAGATTTTGTAAAAGTGAAAATTGGAAACAAGACAAATGTGTTGTCCTAGAGTTTTATTGTTGTGAAGAGACACCATTTAATTGGGGCTGGCTTACAGTTTCAGAGGTTCAGTCCATTCTCATTATGGAGCGAAGCCTGGTGGAGGGAGTTGAGAGTGCTACATCTTGATCCACAAGCAACAGACACTGTAGGACACTGGATTGTGGCTCGAGCATAGAAGATCTCAAAGCCCAGAGGCACATTCCTTCAATAAGGCCACACCTACTCTAACAAGACCACACCTCCGATAATGCCACTTCTATGAGCCATGCATTTAAACACATGGGGCCATACCTATTCAAACCACCACTGGCATAATCATAGATTTACTGAATAAATTGTAATCAGAGAAAATATACTACAAACCCATTTGAACTGATAGCATAAATACTTGTATATGGTATAGAATGATGTTCATGGAACTGTAAGAGGGAAACGAATAAAACCTCATTTTAGTTTAAAAAGTAAGTGCGTGTGTAAAAATAAAAAAGAATAATAAATAAAACTAACATTGGAGAGTAGAAATATTAGATGATTTTACTTTCATTGCACTTTCTACTGCTTTACTGTAAGCCTATATTATTTCAGCCTAAAAAAATGAGTTAAAATAATTTTTTTAAAGATTTATTTATACATAAGTACACTGTGGCTGACTTCAGACACACCAGAAGAGGGCGTCAGATCTCATTACGGGTGATTGTGAGCCACCATGTGGTTGATGGGATTTGAACGCAGGACCTTCCAAAGAGCAGTCAGTGCTCTTACCCGCTGAGCCATCTTGCCAGCCCCGAGTAAAAATAATTTTAAATTAAAAAAATATATAAAACTATCTAGGAGAAATGGGTGTCTTCCATTCCCTAGAATCACAATCCTAAAACTCTCCGTGTTCCCTCTGATGTTGCCAACATTATTTCTGAACATATTTTTCTTTTTGAGTCAGTCTAGCCAAGGCCTTGAACCCTCTGTGTAACTGGGAATGACCTCTCTACCCTTCTGAGAGTTAGGATTACAGGTGTGACCTCCTTGCTCAGTTATGTGGTGCTGGAGGTTAAACATAAGGTACTGCATGCCAGGACACTCCTGTACCAGCTGAGCCACATTCCCAGCCCCATGTGACATAGTCTCATATTACTATTACATAATTTTAATAAATTGTAATAAATTTAATAAACTAATGTTGTGGTAACTAACCATCATGGTAAATGAGGATTAACTCCTATACACTCTGTGTTTCCTTCACTATAGCTTCCTGTGTTGTATTTTTATTTTGGGAAATCTCTTCAGTGTTTACATTGTTATAAAGATATAAATATTATCCAGTGCTGAATAAATTGTGAGTTACCTTTACTTTTTTAAAAAATATTTATTTCTATTTATGTGTTTATGTGCAAATATGTGTGAGCACTTGTGTGCAGGTGCCCTTGGAGGCCCGAAGAGGGCATTGGATTCTTGGAGCTGGAGTTACAAGTGGTTGTGAGCCTCCCTATGTGCATGCTAGAAACTGAACTCAGGCCCTCTGTAAGAGCAGCAAGCACTGGAACATGTGAGCTTTAAATCTGATGCTATTTTTATTCTCAATTTATATCTTTGACCTATTTTTCCTACTAAATGTTAGAAGCTCTTTTCTGATTTTAGTTTCTTGGTTTTTGCCCTGGCATAGCATGTGGAGGCAGAGGCAGGTGGATCTCTGAGTTTGGGGTCAACCTGATCTACATAGTGAGTTCTTGGCGAACCAGGGACACATTGTGAGAACCTGTCTCAAAAGCTAAAATAAAATAAAATATAAACTAGAATATATAGTGTTATTCCCTGTTGTTGTTTTCATTCATTGTACAGGATTGATTGGTGTGTGGGTGAGATGGGGAAGAGGGAAGTGGTTCTCAATGTATAGATGAGGCTGGCCTACAACCCGTGACCCTCTTGCCTCTGCTTGCCCTTTTTTTGTTTTGTTTTGTTTTTTGTTTTTTGAGACAGGGTTTCTCTGTGTAGCCCTGGCTGTCCTGGAAGTCACTCTGTAGACCAGGCTGGCCTCGAACTCAGAAATCCGCCTGTCTCTGCCTCCCAAATGCTGGGATTAAAGGCGTGCGCCACCACGCCCGGCTCCAGATATTCTTAATCTGGAAATTTTGGTTGTTTGGGAAAAACTTTATTAAATTATTTGGTAGTGACTCAGTCAGTGTTATATTGCTGTGCAGAAGCTCCATGACAAGGCAACTCTTTTTTTTTTTTTAAAGATTTATTTATTTATTATGTATAAGTACACTGTAGCTGTCTTCAGACACACCAGAAGAGGTTGTCAGATCTCATTGCAGATGGTTGTGAGCCACCATGTGGTTGCTGGGATTTGAACTCAGGACCTTCAGAAGAGCAGGCAGTGCTCTTAACTGCTGAGCCATCTCGCCAGCCCGACAAAGCAACTCTTATAAAAGAAAGTGTTTAACTGGGGCTGGCTTACAGTTTCAGAGTCCTTTATCATGATGGAAGGGAAGCCTGGTGGCACACAGACAGATGTGGCGTGGAGAGGTAGCTGAGATCTACATCTTCATCCACAGGCAGCAGGGAGGATCAGAGAGACTTGGCCTGGCTTGAGCTTCTGAAATCTCAAAGCCCATCCACGATGACATACTTCCTCCAGCAAGGCCACACCTCCTAGTGCTTCTCAAATATGAGTCCACAGGGGCCATTCTTGTTCAAACACCACAGGCTGTTTCTAGCCTCCAGAACCTTCCCTGTGTGAATATTGGACATCTTGTTTGGCATAGTCCATTTAGTTTTGTTTCATGGCCTTGTGGTATTTGGTCACTTTCTCTTTTGTCCATTGTTATTTTTTGTAATTGTCTGTGTAGGGGTGTGTGTAGGGGTACATGTTGGGGTGTGTAGGGGTATGTGTAGGGGTGTGTAGCAATGTGTACGAGTAGGGGGTATGTAAGAGTATGTAGGGGTGTGTGTAGGGGTATGTGTATGGGTGTGATGAAATTAGTCTTCATCACTTTTCATCTTTTCATTGAGACATAAACTCTCAGCTGAAGCTCACCAGAATGGTTAGTTTAACGAGCCAGCTTACACCATTACCCTCTCTCTGCCCTCTGAGGCCAGCACCATACTGTTTCAGTAGCCAAATTTGTGTTAAGCCTGGAAATAAGCTTAATGAAGTGGTTGTCAAGGTTGTTGGCCCCAGCATCAGAGGTAGGAGAGTGGGTGTCACTGTTAAAGCTGTAGGACATAACCTGGTCCTTAGTGTAACCCAAGATGCTTCTTAAGAGGTCTTCTGATGCTCGCGCCACCTCCTCGGTTCCACTGTATCAGGCGGCTTTCTGTAGGCAGCAGGGCAGATCCACTGTGATTAAGAGAATAGAAGGCTGTGCCGCTGAGCTTCCTGGTCAGCTCTAGGAGGCCCTGGTCCACAGCTTTGGCAAGCTGTCCATGGGGATGGTGAGTTGTGCAGCCCTACAGCCCGTATACCCATTACGCACAGGGTGATGTGGGCTACGGTCGCAAGCGCCTTGACAACACTGATGTCTTAGATGACCTTGCCTGGTTGGTTGGGTGATGCAGGAGAAAGAGCTCTGCTGAGTCTTGAGTGAGGGATGCTTCTGATGTTTTACACCCAGCACAAATGTGTGGGCCTCCGCAGAAGGGGCAGAGAGCGTGACCTTTTTATTTCTGTAACCCCTTTAGTGGGGTTACAGCCTTCTCTGTTGTATTGAAGAAACCAGTAAACTGCACAACACCACCACCCCATTTAATGTTGTGGGGAATTTTCTCCTGGAGACTGATGACCCTCCCATTGGTGATAGGTTTCCTGTTCTCAGTCTTGACTGTCCTGTGGAACATGTAGTTGAGGTCAATGAAGGGGTCACTGATGGCAACCGTATCCACTTTGGCAGAGTTGAAGGTGGCTCTGGTGAACAGGTGCCCGATCTGTTCACTTCCACTATCATGTCTCAGCTGGCATGTCACAGGAAGCTGGGGTTGTCTCAGGGATGTGGAGGTTCACAGAGCCTGGAATTTTATGTTTTATAGTAGCCTATGTCCATGCTCAGCTTTGTCATTAGTTTGTTATTTGCTCCATTTATTAAAAAGTATATGCCTCCAGGTTTTGGTTATTCAGTTTGGATATCCTATGCTCATTTGGATGTGCCTTGGCAATCCTCTCTCCCTGCACCTATGGGAGATGCTCCACTGTTGTTGTTGTTGTTTGAGACAGGGTTTCTCTGTGTATCCCTGGCTATCCTGGAACTCACTCTGTAGACCAGGCTGGCCTGGAACTCACAGAGACCTGCCTGCCTCTGCCTCCCAAGTGCTGGAATTAAAGGCATGTGCCACCACTGCTCAGACCTGATCATTATTTTTAAGAGTACTCACTTTTCATTAGTCACAGGGAAGGCTGAACTTTCACCTCACTGAGCTGTCTTTGTCAGAACCGGATATTTGTATTATGCTGGCCCTGCCGAGCAGAAACTTTCCTTCTTTATGCTCTAGAGCAGCAGAAATAGCATTGGGGAAAGTCAAAATGGCTAAATGTAAATTGTACCCTGCAGTGGATCCTGGCATAGAAAAGGAACATTGGAAAAGCTGATGAGATTTTAATATTGCCTGCAATTTGCAGTTTGGTTAATAGTATTGTGCTGATGTTAATGTCTTAATTTTGCAAAAGAAAAATATTAAAGGTTATATAAGATGTTATTTTCCAAAATGCTGAATGCAGGGCAGATGGCAATTCTGTGTTATCTTTACAGCGTTTTATACATCCCAAATTACTCCTGAATAAAAAGTGAAGTTTCTGTTTGGTGTGTGTGTGTGTGTGTGTGTGTGTGTGTGCATTTTGAGACAGGATATCACGTAGCCCTTGCCCTTACACTTACTGTGTAGAGGAGAATGGTTTTGAACCTGAACCATCGTGCTACATCCTCAGTTCTCAAAGTAGGAAGTTAATATAAAACAAGACTGAAGTAATTCACTAGGATGAACCTCATCTTACAGATTGTAAAAATTCATCTTTGAACTGTCTGTTTTGGGAATGGAGGGGGGCAGTGGAGTTCTTTTTAAAAATCTATATGCTAACTGGCTTTTTAGATTTCCTGAACCTTCTGGAGTCATCTCAGGTTGCTTATTTTCTTTAATCTTAATAACTTCCTTATCTTCTAGGTTTTCTTGAGCAGTTGTGTAGTGCTTAAACAACATAATCTTTTTCTTTTATGATTCGTTTTTATTTGCTTTGTATTGAATTTATTTTCCAGTGTTGTACTTTCACTTTGTGTAGTTATTTATTGACTTATCATCATGAAATTACTTTGGTGAATTGAGATGGCTGTTTTTAAGAAGTAAAATAGATTAGACAATAGAAATGTCAATACACATTGATTTACGAAGCATTATCGTCAAGCACCTATCTTTTTCTTGGCGGCCTGGCAACATTTATCAGAGCACAAATGTATGTGATCTTTGACCTATCAATAGGGAATCTTATCCAGATATATAATTACATGCATGCAGAAATGATGTGTGTACTATGTGGCATCACTGAGTATTGTTTATAATAGCAAAAGACTGGCACTAACCCAAATGTTTATCAGCAGAGGACTCCCTTTGAGACTGCAGTACAGCCATACAGTGAACTAGTCAGTTGTCAGAAAGAGTGAAGAATGATTCTGTATCCTCATGTAGAAAGACAGCAAGGGGCTGTACTCAAGGAGAAGAAAAAAGGCCTGGTGCGGACAGAACAGTGCATTCGGTGTGTCGCCCTTTGCAGGAGAAAGGGCTATAGCATCTTTGTTTCTATTTACTCACACACTGTGAAGGAACTCAGGAGAGAGGATGCTATGGGCTGAGATCTGAATGGAGGGACCACTCTCTGAATAGGTATTTGATTTTACCGTGGTAAGAATACTTAAAGTTACCATCTTCATAATTTTTTTTTCCAAGACAGGGTCTCTGGTCCAGGATGGCCTGAAACTTGCCACATAGTTGAAGATAACCTTCTGATCCCCCTGTTTCTACCTCCTGGCTCCTGGGATTACAGGATTGTACCATCATGCACCGTTAATGAGGGGCTGGGAGTTAAACTCAAGGCTTCTTGAATGCTAAGCTAACAGTCTACCAAGCTGAGCTACATCCATCCCCATATCGTCACACAATTTTTAGCTCACAGTACAACATCTGTATCTTTCCTTTTATAGGCCAGTATGGAATTATGCAAGTGAATTACCTATTTAAAAATTAAACATAGGGCTAGCAAGATGGCTCAGTAGGTAAGAGCACTGACTGCTCCTCTAAAGGTCCTGAGTTCAAATCCCAGCAACCACCTGGTGGCCTACAACCACCCGTAATGAGATTTGACATCCACTCCTGGTGTGTCTGAAGTCAGCTACAGTGTACTTATATATAATAATAAATAAATATTTTTAAAAAATTAAACGCAAATCATTGAGGAACAACAGCACCCAAAAGAATTTGCCCAATCATGGGAGTAAAAGCGCTGCCATGGGTCAGAGAGGTGTCTCAGTGAAGCCCTTGGCTGTTCTACAGAGGACCTAGGTCTGATTCCCAGCACCCACATGGCAGCTCACAGCCTTCTCTAACTCCAGCTCAGTGAATCCAGCACTCTTCTGGCCTCTGCAGGCACAAAAGCATGCATGTATTGAGTACACACAGGAATGCAAAATACTCCTATACACAAGATGAAACAAATAAATGGTTTTTAAAAAATTTTTTATTATTATTTATACGAGTATACTGTTGCAGTCTTCAGACACACCAGGGGAGTGCTTCAGATCCCATTGCAGACAGTTGTGAGCCACCATGTGGCTGTTGGGAATTGAACTCAGGACCTTTTGGAAGAGTAGTCAGTGCTCTTAACCACTGAGCCATCTCTCTAACCCAATCAATGTTTGTTGTTGTTGTTGTTGTAGTTGTTGTTGTTGTTGTTTAAAGGAATTCATGTCAGATGTGATGGTGCATACTTGTAAATCCAGCACTTGGAGGCTGAGGCAGGAGATTCATGAGTTCAAGACCAGCTTGGGTACATATTGAGAAACCTTATCTCAAAGTAAGAAAAACAAGCAAAAAAAAAAAAAAAAAAAAAAAATCCAGACAAAAATGCTGCCACCTGCTAGCAGGTCCTAGAGGCAAGGCAATTGTGAAACCTCTGTAAATTCCCTCATCCCTCTGTGTGAGACACAAAGGCATTCTGTTTACCACAAGCCTGGTCTCTTCAGGTAAGGGATGCTGAAGTGTTTGTTCGGTGGACTGTGAAGAGCTCAGCTAGGTGGGGAACTAGTTATTTGCTCAGTGGGTCTGTGGATGGGTGGGTGTGGATGTGGAGAGTCCTCATTGCAGGCTTGGGTTTGGCTCCTAAGAACATTCTTCTTCCCTTCATTCCATTTAGGTAAATGGAAGAGCTGGACGGCAGTTTATCCCAGACGCGGAAAGCACACAGAATAGAGCAGATGGTGGCAAGGTGGCTTCGGCGCTCCCGGGACAGCTCAGCCCGGTAAGGCTCCTGCACTGGCAGAGGGTCCTATTGGTAGGAGTTTGGCTTACCTGTGGGAAGAAGTGCCTGTTCTGGAAGGACCTGGGGCTTCCTTCCTGTCCCTGGCTGGCTTTGATTGGCTGCCCTATACAGACAGATGCAACAGGTGACTCGGCCAGTTGATTGAATGGAATGTCTTTTCTTATACCCTCCCCCCAACACATACACAGTCACACTCACTCCAAACTCACACTCATACACACGTGTTCACATAGACTTCCCCATGCTTACACACGTCTGATACACATGTCATATGCACTTTCTGGGCACTTAATATAAGAGTTTATATTCTTTAAGTGTCCTGGTTTCCTGGAGCTGTTTCTTTCCCATAACCCCTGTTTCTTCCTAAACAAAGATGATATCAAATACAGATCTGATGTGGCTACTACAAGACAACTTTAAAATAAAATTCCAAAGCCCTTGTTTTCGCCTGGGATCTTCCCATCTGGTCCTGCCACAGAGTTGAAGTGGCAGGTGCCAGGTGTTACTGAGACACATCCCCCTGAAGGAGCTAGGACAGCTGTTCTGCTGCCAACTGACAAACTTGCTTCTGGTTGCACTGCCTGAGTTCAGGTTCCCTGTGCCCCACTACAAGGGGTGTGAGAAAACCCATAGAATCGGCTCCATTTTACAGACAAAACACAAGGCTCAGAGAGGGACTTCAAAATGACTCTTTTAAGACCACTCTCTCCCTTATTCAAAGACCTTTGATGGCCTCCATCTTATAGATGTGTGGGCGTTTTACCTGCATGTATGTCTGTACAATGTACATGCAGTGCCTTCAGTGGCCAGAAAGGAGCTAAAAAAAAAGCTAAGTGTGGGGCTGATGAGATGGCTCAGTGGGTAAGAGCACTGAGTGCTCTCCCGAAGGTCCCGAGTTCAAATCCCAGCAACCACATGGTGGCTCACAACCATCCGTAATGAGATCTGACTCCCTCTTCTGGTGTGTCTATATTAAAAAAAAAAAAAAAAAAAAAAAAAAAAAAGCTAAGTGTGGTGACACATGCTTTCAACCCCAGCACAGGAGCTTGGCTGAAGTGCTGGGGCTTCTGTGAAGAAGCACTCAGTCCTCAGTGAGAATGGACATCTCAGTGGGCCGCATCGAATAAACTACACCACGGACATTGTGCTCTACCTGGTGTGGAACTCACTGAGCACGTTCCTTCTGGCTCAGCCTCCTGTGAGACCAGCAAAATTGCTAGCCTCGTATCTGTAGCCCAGAGGTGGCTGAGTCACAGGAGCATTGCAGGTAGCCAGAGAGTGCTAGACTAATGAATGAGAGAATTGTTTCCCAGGGGAGGTTCTGTGATCCTAACCCTGTGAGATTCCACTCCACGGGTTCTGCGGTGAGATAGAGGCTTTCCGTATCCCACTCTGTGCTGACTAGCTTTATGTCAACTTGACACAAGCTAAAGTCATCAAAGAGGAGGGATCCTCAGTTAAAAGCCTCCATAGGATGGGGCTGTAGGCAAGCCTATAGGGCATTTTCTTAGTGATTGATGGAGGAGGGTCCTGCCCATTGAGGGTGGTAGGTGGGTTCTGGTTGGGGTTGGGCTGGTGGTCCTGGGTTCTATAAGAACAGTGATATCAAAGCCTAAGTCAAATAAGCCCTTTCCTCCCCAAATTGCTTCTGGTCATGATGTTACATCACTGCAGGAGTAACCCTACGATATAGTCCTTCCCACCCACCTTGTTCACTATGTACAGTAAGTACATAATATCCATTAAAGACTGACAGTTCCTGCAGAAGAGAGACCCCCTTTAACTTGGTGTTGCCTGAGTCTTTCATTTGGAGCTCATAACCTCCTACTGCTTTCATAAGTGTACATGGAAGGCAACCAACTTCTAGAAAGTTCTCTCTCCAGATCCCTCTTCATCACCGACTGTGAAACTCTACCATTCAATGCAGACAGTTCAGTAATTTTTAGTGTATATTTGCATATACCCGGGATTGTGTGACTGTCCCCATAACTCCATTTTACAATGCTGGCAGTACTGTAGCAAGGACCCCTCCCCTTCCTCCCTCTCCCCTGCTCCCCCAAGTCCAGCATTTATTTTGCAGCTGCTCCTCACTAGTCCCAGCTGCTTTCTGCCTCCATAGATATACTTGTTCAGATATTTCTCATAAATGGAGCCATTCATTTGAGGAGCATTGTGCATGGCTCCTTCCACTTAACATAGTATGTACAAATCCATGGCTGATAGCATGAACCAGTATGTCCTACCCTTTCATCTCCAAATAATCTCCCAGTGTTGAATATTTTGTCTACTCACCAGCTGATATTGCATGATATAAACATTTGGGTGGTTTTCATTTTGTGACTATTGTGAATTATGTGAACATTTGCATAAAGCATTTTGGAGGGTAGTAGCCAGGCCATGTGGTAACATCTTTGGAAGAACTGCTAGGCCCTTGTCTAAAGTGACTCTACTGTTTGCATTTCTACCAGTGCGGTGTGAGGGTTTCAGTTCTTTGCCAAGACTTGTTGTTATTTATTTTTTTGATAGCGACCTTTATGGTAAGTGAAGTTGTCTTTCATGTTCATTTATTTTTTATTTTGTTCATTACTTTTGATTTTTAGACAGGACTTCATGTAGCCCGTAGGCTTGGGCTTACTTGAGCTCACTTGGTTTGTATAGCCTCAGATGGTCTTAAATTTCTCACCTTCCTAAGTCTGCCTCTTGAGAGTTGGAATTACAGGCATGTGTCCCTGACTTAGTTCTAGTTTTGTTGCTATGATAAAAAAAAAAAAATGCCCCAACAGAACACCTCAAGGGAAAAAGGAAAAAGTTTATTTTAGTGCACAGTTCAAGCACATCCATTATGTGGAGAACATGGGGCCAGCAGGAACTTGAAGCAACCAGTCCCGTTGCTTCCTCAGACAGAGAAAGGTAGTGGTCAGCATGTCCTCCCCCACCCCCTCTCTCTCTCTCTCTCTCATATGCAGGAGCCACCCTATGAAACGATGTCACCTCAGGCATCCCAGTTAAGAAACTCCCCAGTAGGCATGGTGCAACTGCGCACCTTTAATCTCAGCAGTCAGAAAGCAGAGGTGGGAGAAGCTTTCTGAGTGTGAGGCCAGCTTGGTCTACAGACTAGCCTGGGATGAAACCAAATCTCAAAAACAAAATAAAACAAAAAACCTTCTATGTCCCGCTGAATGCCCTGCTGAGATGACAACTGGAATCAACCATCATTCCCATCTCTGTCTTGTGGTTTTGATCTGTGTTTTCCCAATTAGACAAAATGATATTGAACATCTTTCTGTGCATCTAGAGAGCCCATCCATCTCTATCTCTGTCTCTGTCTCTCCATCTCTCATCTTTTCTCTTTATTCAAGGGAAACTAAAAAGAAGGAAGAGAGAGGTCCTCATTCTCAGCCACTGAAGACTCCATTTCTGTGTCTCTCTTTCCAGGACAGTTCACATAATCTTCAAACTGCTTCTCACCTCTAACCCTGTACCCTTCAGGAGAAAAGCCCGTGGTACCATCTACCACCACATCCTCCTGAAAGCCCTGCACTCCGTCCATAGGCACTTCCTACCTTCAGCCATATCCGGCTGCCTCTCTGCCCCTGGAACACTCTAGTCATTTTTTTTTTATTATTACTCCAGTTAACTCTCTGCCCTGTGTGGGTGTTCTAGAATGTACAAAGCTCCACCTGCGGTGTGAGCCCCCTCCCATTGCTCCCTACAATTGCTCACCCACTCCTCATGCTGCAGGATGACCTAAAACCTTCTGCACTTGTTTGTTGCCACCTTCCCTACCCAGTAATCATGCAGCCCTTCTCCCTCCTGTCATGTGTGAGACTAGAACCTAGTATCTTGTTTACAGAGTAACTTCAAGCCATAGCAGAGTATGTACTCTATAAATATGTGCTCAATAAGTTTTTATTGAGCTAAAGCTAAAAACTTTCACAGTAAGGGACACGTGTATGTACTATGTGTTTATGTTTTTAAATTTTAATTTAATTAATTTATTTTGAGAAAGGGTCTTTTACACTTATAGTTTTTGACTAGCCTGGAACTTGCTATGTAAACCAGACTGACTTTGAATTCACAGAGGCCTGCCTGCCTCTGCCTCCTGAGTGTTGGGATCAAAGGCATGTGTCCTGTGTCACCATACCTGGCTTACATACATTTAAGGACTTTTTTGTTTTGTTTTGTTTTTCAAGATCGGGTTATTTGTTGTTTTGTTTTGTTTTGTTTTGTTTTGTTTTTGTCTGGAACTAGTTCTGTGGACCAGGCTGGCCTCAAACTGAGAGAGATATACCTGCTTCTGCCTCCCAACACCACCCAGTATATATTTCAAAAAAAATTTCCAAACTTGTGCGATGGTTTAGTGGTTTTGCCACACAAGCACAGAAACTTAAATTCCATCCCTATAATCCTTATGAAGTTGAAAGGAGAGCACTGACTCCAGGATTGCCTTTTGGTCTTCACATGTGCAGAGTAAGACACACACACACACACACATATAGACACACATACACATGTACATATATACATACACATACACACACATACACACATACATGTAAACATGCACATGAATATACACATATACCTTTACACACATACATTCATACACTCATAATAAATAAAAAAATGCACACACACACACACACACACACACACACACACACATACCTGCATGTCTTGCAATATGAGCATGTCTGGTACCTGCAGAGACCAGAAAAGCATGTTGGATCTCTTAGAAATGGAATTCTAGATGATTGTGAGCTACTGTGTGGTGCTGGATTTTTTTTCTGTCCCTTCTTCTTCCAAGAATATATCTTGGTACCACACAGTTTTAAGACACTAGAGAAATTGAAATAAGGAATAGGGATGTTAAAAATGCATTACAGATACAAGACCAGGACTTTGCATCTTAACACTCATTAGATAGGACCAGCAGTGAAGGAAATTCCTTGAAGGGTTATTTGTGATCCAGGAAGCAGGTCTGCAGGTAGATTACTTTGCATGCATATTCTAGGTTTTTTTTCAAAGACTTGCAATAATTCCAATCTTGTACTTACTTTTACTTACAATAGCTATTTCTCCATAATATTGAAACTTAATGTTTGGCTAGAAGTATATTACGTAGGAGTGAATCAGCTCAAAGTAACTGTCCATTTCTAAGCCTTATGAAATAATGGAGCACTTCATGCACCTGGAGTGATATTACGCCCCTGTAATGCACCTTCAACCCATGTTTTACGGCAGGGAGTGCCAACTCTCAAAGCTATTTGGATTTCCTCCGTTTTAAATGAATTCTCACCAGGTGTTATTGCTACCATCATTGGCCAAATTTAGACTATAGTATAAATTGTAATGCATGTACCTAGGCTGAGGGAAGCCTAGTGGTGCTTGCACTTCCAGGGATGGGAGATGATGCAAGTACATTGAAGCTAACACCTCTGTGACCACTTGACTGCCTAATCCATCATGACAATAAAGTGTTCAGCATCAGTTCATTGAGAAAGAGCGAACCTAGAGGGCAGGAGCAATGGCCCAGAGATTCATAGCATGTAGACTCTTGCAGAGGACAGTTCCTGCCAACCACATCAGCCTCTACCTGTAACTCCAGGAGACCCAGGGCCCTCTTCTGGGCTCTATGGTTACCTGCATTCAAGTGCACATATTCACACGATTTAAAAATAATAAACATAAATCTTTTTAAAGAAGAAATAGCTAATCCCACAGACAGCCCCTTGATATGATTTTCTCTTGGTTACTTTTTGTCGACTGAATGCAGGCGAGAGTTATATGAGAAGAGGGACCGTCAGTTGAAAAAAAAAATCTACACTAGATCGGCCTGTGTACAAACCCTTTGGGTATTTAGTTGATTAATAATTGATGTGGCGGCGCTGGAGAGATGGCTCAGGGGTTAAGAGCACTGATTGCTCTTCCAGAAGGTCCTGAGTTCAATTCCCAGCAACCACATGGTGGCTCACAACCATCTATGATGGGATCGGATGCCCTCTTCTGATGTGTCTGAAGGCAGCAACAGTGTACTCATATACATAAAATAAATAAATCTTTAAAAAAAATTGATCTGGCAGGGCCCATCCTTCTGTGGATGATGCCACCGGGGGCCGGTGCTCCTGGCTGCAGACAACAAACTGAGTGAGCCATGAGGAACAAGCCAGGAAACGAGGTTCTACCATGGTCTCTGCTTCAGTTCCTGCGTCTAAGTCCCTGCCTTTAGTTCCCCCCCCCCCCGCCCCTCCTCGGCTTCCTTGGATGATGGACTATATTGTGAAACTGTAGTGTTAAATATAAGCCCTTTTCCCCCCAAGTTGCTTTCTTTCATTGTACTTTATCAGAACAATAGAAACAGTACTTTGACAGTTGGGAATTCATTTATTTATTTATTTATTTATTTATTTATTTATATTTACTTCCCGATCACAGCCCCCCTCCCTCCTCTCTTCCCAGTCTTACCCTTAAAAAAAAAATCCCTCCCTTCATTTCTCCCTCCCCCCTGGCACCACCCCACCATGGGGCATCTCCTCAGTCCAAGTACAGAGGAAGGGGATCCAGTGGCAGAGAGTAGAGTCTGAGACAGCTCAACTCCACTTGTTTGTTTTTGTTTTTGTTTTTTGGTATTTTCGAGACAGGGTTTCTCTGTGTAGCCCTGGCTGTCCTGGAACTCACTCTGTAGACCAGGCTGGCCTCGAACTCAGAAATCTGCCTGCCTCTGCCTCCCAGGTGCTGGGATTAAAGGCATGTGCCACCACCGCCCGGGCCAGCTCCACTTGTTAGGGGACCCACATGAAGACCAAGATTTACATTTGCTACAAATGTGTAGGGAGCCTAGGTCCAGCCCCTGTACGCTCCCTGGTTGGTGGCCAACCAACCAGTGAGTTCCCATGGTCCCAGGTTAGTTGACCCTGTCTAACTTGTGGTATCCTTGACCCCTCTGACTTGCTCACTTTTATCCCCTACTCTTTCTCAAGTCTCCCCAGGCTCTGCCTGATGTTTGGTTGTGGCTCTCTGCATCTGCCTCCATCCACTGCTGTATGAAGATTCTCAGGGGACAGTTACGTTAAGTTCCTGTCTGCAGCCATAGCAGAGTGTCATTAATAGTGCCAAGGGTTGGCTCTCTCAAATGAGATGGGGCTCAAATTGGTGCAGCCACTGGTTGGCTTTTCCCCCAGTCTCTGTTCCATCTTTATCCCTAAACATCTGTCGGCAGGACAAATTTTTGGGTTGAAGGTTTTGTGAGTGGATTGATGGCCCCCTTCCTCCCCTGGAAGTCCTGCCTGGCTGGCTATAGGAGGTGACCACTTCAGTCTCTATATCCTGCTCTGGTAGGAATCTAAGCTAGGGTCAGCCCCATATCCTCTCCTGTCCCAGGCTTCCAGCTACTCACCAGAGATACCCCTCTGCTGATTTCCGTTCTCACCTCTAGCCCTCTCTTGGCAGCTCCTCACCTCCTCTCCTGCCTAGTTCCCTCTCTGCATTCACCTCTGATGACTATTTAGTTTCTCCTTCTGAGTGAGACTCACACATCCTCCCCTGGGCTCTCCTTATTATCCAGTTCCTTTGTGTCTGTGGTTGTAGCGTGGTTGTCCTGTACTTTATGGCTAATATCCGGTTATAAGTGAGTACATACCATGCATGTCCTTTTGGGTCTGGGTTACCTCACTCAGGATGATATTCAAATGTTCTATCCATTTGCCTGCAAAATTCATGTCATCTTTGTTTAGCTGAATAGTATTCCATTGTGTAAGTGAACCACAGTTTCTGTATCCATTCTGCAGTTAAGGGACGTCTGGGTTGGCTTCAGTTTCTGGCTATTACGTATAAAGCTGCTATGGATGTAGTTGAGCAAGTGTCCCTGTGGTAGAGTGGGGCACCTTTTCGTTATATGCCTAGGAGTGCTATAGCTGAGTCTTGAGGTAGAACTATTCCCACTTTTGTGAGAAACCACCAAATTGATTTCCAGAGTGGTTGTACAAGTTTGCAATCTCACCAACAATGGAGGAGTGTTCCCCTTGCTCCACATCCTTGCTAGCATGTGCTGTCATTTGACTTTTTGATCTTAGTCATTCTGATTGGTGTGAGGTAGAATCTCAGGGTTGTTTTGATTTGCATTTCCCTGATGATTAAGGATGTTGAACCTTTCTTTAGGTGCTTCTCAGCCATTTGAGATTCTTCTGTTGAGAATTCTCCACTTAGCTCTGTACCCCATTTTTTAATTGGATTGTTTAGATTATTGGTATCTAATATCTTTATATATTTTAGATATTAGCCTTCTGTCAGATATAGGATTGGTGAAGATCCTTTCCCAGTCTGTAGGTTGCCATTTTTGTCCTATTGATGATGTCCTTTGCCTTGCAGAAGCTTTTCAATTTCACGAGGTTCCATTTATTAATTATTGATCATCAAGACTGAGCCACTGGTGTTCTGTTCAGGAACTTGTTGTCTGTACCTATGAGTTCAAGGCTGTCCCCCACTTTCTATCTATTAGGTTTAGTGTATCTGGTTTTATACTCAGATCTTTGATCTACTTGGACTTGAATTTTGTACAAGGTGATAGATATGAAACTGAATAACTCTCTTCCCAATGAAGAAATAAAAAACTAAGGACTTTCTAGAATCTAATGAAATGAAAGCAGAACATACCCCAATTTATGGGACACAATGAAAGCAGCACCGAGAGGAGAGGTCATAGCGCTAAGGGCCTCCATAAAGAGATGAGAAAGTTCTCATACCAGCAATTTTAAAGTACATCTGAACGCTCTAGAAAAAAAGAAACAAACACATTGGAGAGGAGTAGAGGCGGGGGAAAAAAAAATCAAAAGCAGGGCTGATATCAATTAGAAACAAAGAAAACAATACAAAGAATTAGTGAAACCAAGAAATAGTTCTTTGAGAAAATCAATAAAATAGACAAACCCTTAACCAAACTAACTAAAAGACAAGAGACGGTATCCAAATAAAATCAGAAATGAAAAGGGAGATAGAACAACAGACAACTAAGAAATTCAAAGAATCATTTGATCTTCAAAAGCCTGGACTCCAAAATTTGGAAAAGCTTAAGGAAGTGGGTGATTTTCTAGACAGTGCAGACTCTTGTTTGTTTTGAGACAAAGTTTCACTATGTAGCCTTGGCTGGTCTATCTGGAACTCACAGAGACCTGTCTGTTCCTGCCTCCCAGGAATTGTTGGGTTTTTTGACACAGGGTTTCTCAGTGTAGCCCTGTTTGTCCTGGAACTCACTCTGTAGACCAGGTTGGCCTCGAACCCACAGAATTGCCTGCCTCTGCCTCCCAAGTGCTGGGATTAAAGATGTGCACCAGTACACCCAGCCCAGTTTTCTTTTTAAATCTTTTTAGGACTGTAGAAATGAGGCTATACTGGCTTAGAAGCTGATACTCCTCTTGTCCTTTCTCTGGCAGAAGTTACTGTTTCTATATATAGTTAAATAGTTAAAGCCCTTCTTTTCTTCGATGCATTTCTTTATTGCATCTAAATTTAAAACAATCTTGATCTGGGGCTGCACTCAGTCACTAAAAAGCTGTGCTCAGGCCCTCAGCATCCATGTCAAAGCTGGGTAGCGCAGGATACGTCTGTTACTCCAGCGGTGGTGGGTCCCTACAGCCCATTGGCAAGCCAGTTCACCCAGGTTCAGTGGGAGCTCCTATTCCAAAAAAAATAAATAAATTTACAAAAGACTCTGTCTCAAAAAAGGAAACAAAGGGATTTTTGAATATTCTCATGGAGAAGAAATGATAAATTACCTTGATTTGAACATCACATGAGTATATAGGCATATTGATATCCTATAAATATGTACAGTTATGTGTCATATACATATGCAAAATTTAATTATTTCAAAAGGAAAGAATAAGGTGAAGCATGACCAGGAAGGCATCCAATATCAACCTCTGGCCTCCATACTTACACATACATACATGTACACACACACACACACACACACAAGTTTTTTTAAAAAAAAAAATCTTGACCTAATGGAAGTTTTACTTTTTAATTGAGCATAGTTAAAGATCCGCTATCTTTATCTCTTCAATGTTGAGGTTATTTTAATATAATCTAGGAAATAAAGATCTAGCTCCATTTTTTTTTCAGCATAGTAAGCAGTTGTGAGTCACTGTCGTTGAGTCTTTGCCTGTGTAATTCATGAGATTCTTGCCCCACCCTCACATAGGTGATAGGAACTGTCCCTGGGCCGTTGAACTCATGGACTGCTTTAGATGGCTGTGTTAAACCCATATACATTAATTGTATCATACGCCTCATTTCCTGTTAAACCGGGCTTTTCTTCGGCTTCATTTCCAGAGCTTTTGCTCCCAGTTGCCATTTCTACCATACTGAATAATTTCACCTGATTATTAATACAAGCATGACACTGACTGGAATTTCTAGTCCTTAGAGATGAGAGCTGTACATAGGAAGATTAGTTTTATCTTTAAGCTCAGAAAAGATTTCTTTCAATCTAGCTTGACTTTCAGAACTGAATGTAGTGCACGTATGTGCACACATGTATGTACACACACATATGTATGTATGGCATCTCAGTGTCACAAGCCCCTCCTACTGGCTTTACATGCGTCCCAGACTTAGTTGTCCAGCCCCATTATAAATAGCCTATGTACCATGAAGTAGAGGTGGCTTTGTTTGTCTTTTCTAATATTCCTAATGATAAATATTCTTTCAGGTACCAGATTTTTCTATTGCTTCTTGACTTGTGAGGAAAAGTTGAAAGATTTGAGCACAGTCTGGAAGACAGGCTCTTATGCTGACCGTGAACTCATTGTGTGGTCTAGGCTGGCTGAAACATGGGATCTTCTGCTCCGGCTTCCCAAATGTTGGGATTACATACTTGTACCACCGTCTCTACCTCCAAATCATGTTTAAAGAAGTAACAGGCCTGGGAATATAGTAATATCACTTTCCCAGTTTATGTAAGGCCCTGGGTTCCATCCCTCACACCACAAAACAGTAAATAGTAAGGATGGAAGGCGCCCCCTCCAGTGTGGGGGTGCTACATTCACAACATTGACTGCCCACCTAGATACTATCATAACACCAGAACATTCCTCTGACTGTGACAACAGGTTAGCTCCCCTTTCAACACAGCCTTGCCTCTATTCCAGGTTTATCTGAAGTGAAGACATTTCTAGGTATAAAATCTGGTTTATGCCAGAATCAGCTTCTAAAAAAAAAAAAAATCACTGAATCTAAACATAATAGTGTGTTTAAACATAGATTTAAAACTGCTTCTCCGCAAGCTGCCAGAACACTAGAGTGGCCCTGCATAGGTGTAAGACACACTTCCCAGAGCGTCGGTGAGCAGAGGGAAAGGCCAGAGGAGAGTGGAAGCATAATCTGTTCCCACCAGGAATTTTCTTCTTTTTCAGTGTTATTGATCAGCTCAGCATGAACTTATGGCCCATACGATTTAGCATTAACCTCTACAGACTGTTTAGATGAATTAACCATGTTTTCTCTGCTTCTATCTTAGGGGTAAATCCAGTTATCTGATGGGAGTTCCATTAGTATAATGACGAGTCTTCTGCTATTTGGTTGTAAGCTGAGAGAAATGGCCTCCAACACCAGGCATCACCACAGTGGTAGCCAGATGGTTGAGGGGCACCAGGCATCGCCACAGAGGTAGCCAGATGGTTGAGGGGCACCAGGCATCGCCACAGAGGTAGCCAGATGGTTGGGGGCACCAGGCATTGCCACAGTAGTAGTCAGATGGTTGAGGGGCGCCAGGCATCGCCACAGAGGCAGGCAGATGGTTGAGGGGCACCAGGCATCGCCACAGTGGTAGACAGATGTGGTTTTGGATCACCATTTAGTTTTCTATTTAAAACATATCTCAGAGAGGACATTTCATTGTAGAAACCAGCTACTGTCAAATATTAAATGTTCTCTTCGAGAGGAGCCGGTTTGTTCATGTACTTACATAATCCCTTTCCAAGCAAACGCTAGACATGGCCTTTGGGGAAAATGTCAGCTCTAGACTTTGAGCCGAAGTCACAGATGCTATCCAGGGATTAATAAACACAGTGGGCCTTGCTTGTCTTCCACTGTTTTAAAGCATACACCCTCCGAAGGGAAAGCGCCAGGTAACTGAAGCCCACTCATCTGGAAAGCACGGAGATGGAGTCAGTGGAAACCGCGTGCTCTTTTATTCTCCAGACAGTTACTGAGACTTCGGCTGGCTCTGAGTTCTTCTCGTGAATTAAGAAAGGTTCAGCTCTCAAAATGAGAACTGCAACGTAGAGAGGACAGCACTGACCATTCTAAATGTGAGGCCTATTTGAAATAAGGATAGTTAGCAGGGTGTGGAGGTGAGGGCCTGTAATCCCAGCACTCAGGAGGTAGAGACAGGATGATCCTCTGCTCCATAGAGAGTTTGAAGCCAATCTGGGTTGCACAAGAGCATAAGACATGGTCAGAAAAGCAAAGGGAGGTGTCAGGTAGTTGGCTCAGTGGGTAAAAGTGCCTACAATGCAAACCTGACAACCAGCGCTCCAACCCTGGAAACTCTAAGGTCAGGCCATGGCATATGTTCCTCACTCCAGAACTTTTATTGTGAGAAGGGACACAGAGGCGGGAGAATTGGCTGGAAGTTTGAGGCTGTCCTGGAGCATGGAGCATGGTCACAGAAACAAGAGAGAACCTGCTGGTCAATAGTAGCTCACACCTCTAATCCCAGCACTTGGGAGGTCTCAGATCTCTGTGATTTCAAGGCCAGCCTGGTCTACAAAGTTAGTTTTATGGCAGCCAGGGTTACACAGAGAAATCCTATCTTTAAAAACTTACAAAAACAAAACAAAATAAAACACCCACCCCAACAAAGTGTAGACAGCAAGAACTGACTCTTAAGGAAATCATCCTGTGACCTGTATATGGGGCAGGAAGTGGGCACATTCAGCAAATGGAGATACTACTGGCAAAATCATAAGGCTGTGTAGGAACTGGACAGGTTGGATATGTTGAGAAAAAGAATGCAGATAAAAATGAGTGTGTGTGTGTGTGTGTGTGTGTGTAAGTGTGTGTGCTTGTGTGAGTATGTGTGTATGTTGGAAGTTTCCAGGTAGAAGAAACTTCCAGCCGGGCGGTGGTGGCGCACACCTTTAATCTCAGCACTTGGGAGGCAGAGGCAGGTGGATTTCTGAGTTTGAGGCCAGCCTGGGCTACAGAGTGAGTTCCAGGACAGCCAGGGATACACAGAGAAACCCTGTCTCGGAAAAAAAGAAAGAGAGAAAGAGAGAGAGAGAGAGAGAGTGTGTGTGTGTGTGTGTGTGTGTGTGAGAGAGAGAGAGAATGAATATGTGTGAGTGTGTGTGTGTGTGTGTGTGTGTGTGTGTGTATGTGTGTTGTAACTTTCCAGGCAGAAAGAACTTCCCTTGGGTATGTATGTGTGTTTATGTGTGTGTGTGTGTGTGTGAGATTGAGTGAGTGTATGTAAGTATGTGTTAGAAGTTCCTAGGCAGAGAAGGAATTTGCCATGTATGTGGTGTGTGTGTGTGTGTGTGTGTGTGTGTGTGTGTGTGTGTGTGTGTAAGTTCCCAGGCAGGAGAAAGAGTTTGCCTAAAGGCTGTGGTGTTTGAAGAATTCAAAGGAGACAAGTTTTGGTGGAACCAAAGTAACAGAATGACTGACTTGGAGGCTGGAGTGATGGGGATGGGCTTTCTTGAGCCATAGTCACAACCTTGAATTAGGTCAGGCAGACATAGGAAAAGACAGAGGAGGACCAACAGTGAAAGATGGGTTAAGAGCCTACAGCAGAAGCCCACCACAGGCCTGAAATAGAATGGTCACCATGGAGATGGGAGGAAATAGACATCTTTTGGGGTCTTTTGGTGTTAGGACTGATTTGATATTAGTGGTGAAAGCGAGGGGGATATCAGGCAGGACTTCTGGGAACCAGGCCTGAGAAACTGCTGTCACTCCCCTGCCCCCCCATGATAACATTTACTAAGCTCTGGGACATGGCAGAGATGGAGCCTAGCTAGAACGATAGTCACAGAGCTGAGTGACACCCTAATCAAGCAGAGGAATCAAGGAGCACTGAGGTGTGCACCAGGTCCACATTGCTGACCACTAGTGGCTTCATATGCAGTTACACGCTTTGCTAATTCGCTAGCTTTATAGGGCCATTCCCTTAAGGAATGCCACAGCTGACGGATGAGCAGTCCAGGCTGTGTATCTGTGGTATTTTGCTCATTCACACACTGTGAAAGCTCTGTCAGTTACATGCCAGAGAAGCCTTAATGCTTTTAAAAGTTCAGGCACTCTGGGCTCATATGAGTGGTCAGGAGAAGACATTTGAATGAGACTTGGCTTGTCCTTGTCCTGATGACCTGCTGCAGGTGTTAGCCGGGAGAGCTGAGGGTAAAGGTTAAAGCTGTCGTAAATACGACAGTTAGGCCAGAGAGAAAGTCTGGGAAGGGCATGGGCCAGTGGGTCCCTATGAGGATGGAGGACATGGGGCAAAGCCCACTTGTGTTCTATGAATGGTAGGGAGATATGGCAGGGGTAGGAGGGGCGTACAAAACAACCACTAGCTCATCCTTAGGAAGGGAGATCCAGTCATAGCTTAGAGGTTGTTCTGGAAGGGCCTTTCCCAAACCATGATTCCTTGTATGTCTCAATTTTACAGGTCTCTGAGGCTTTGTAGATGGACCGTTTGGAGGCTAATTTTGTTTGTTTGTTTGTTTTATTTTGCTGTTTTTTTTTTTTTTTTTGAGACAGGGTTTCTCTGTTTAGCCCTGGCTGTCATGGAACTTGCTCTGTAGATCAGGCTGGCCTCAGACTCACAGAGATCTCCCTCTGCCTCCTGAGTGCTAGGATTAAAGGCATGGGTCACCATCACCTGACTGGGGGCTAATTCTTATTTGGGCTTGGTTAAACTATTCCCTATTGGTTGTTGAGAATGTTTCCACCAGTCTAAATACAGTTGTAAAGCATATTTATTTTTAAGTTTTATTGCTGGGCGGTGGTGGCACACGCCTTTGATCCCAGCATTTGGGAGGCAGAAGCAGGCAGATTTCTGAGTTCGAGGCCAGCCTGGTCTACAAGAGTGAGTTCCAGGATAGCCAGGGCTACACAGAGAAACCCTGCCTCGAAAAAAAAAACATTATTTTTAATTATCTGTGTGGGGCCCTAGAGAGATGGCTCGATGGTTAAGAGCACGTGTTGGTCTTACAGAGGACCTGGATTTGGATCACAGCACCTGTATGGTGGCTCAAAATCACCTGTAACTCCAGTTCCAGGGAATCCAATGCCCTATTTTGGTCACCAAAGGTACCAGGCATGTATGTGGTGCACATACCTACATGCATGCAGACAAACACATAAAATAATAAATTTAAAGTAAAAGCTGAAAACTAGTAATAATAAATAAAAACAAAAATCAAGATCCAGTCTCTTTATAAAAGCCAAAATTGGGCTGGAGAGATGACTGAGCTGTTAAGAGCACTGACTGCTCTGCCAGAGGTCCTGAGTTCAATTCCCAGCAACCACATGGTGGCTCACAACCATCTGTAATGGGATCTGATGCACTCTTTTAGTATGTGTCTGAAGACAGCTGCAGTGTACTCATATAAATAATAAATAAATAAATCTTTACAAAAAGCCAAAATCCCTCCTGTATTCATTATGAGGGGCTAACGTAATCTGATAAGTTACATATCCCAGCATTCCTCAGTGGTAGCTATGCCCCTGCTGTTGCTACCGCCACTATTATTGTTCCCATTAATTAATAAAATTTGTTTTCTTTTTTTGGATTTTGGAGACAGTCTCAGGTACCCTGAGCCAGCCTAATCCACTATGCAGCCAAGGATAAACTTGAACCCTTGGTCTGTCTTCCTCTGTCTCCCAGGCACTAGAATTACAGGCACGTGCCACCACGCCGGGACTTACTTTTCTAAATTTATTTTTTAATCTGAGAGAATTTCTAATCCATTTGACATTAAACCTGTGTTTTAACGGAGGGCTTTTATTGTTCTACATTTAATCCTCTCCCTACCCCAGCCACCCAGTCTGACTGACTTGTACCGGATTTGTCTTCCTTTAGGGCCTCAGTGACAGTTGGGTCATTCCCCCTTAAATAAATCTCTCTGACCTGAATTAATGAATGCACACCACCTATTTTGTTAGTTGAATCTTCTGATGGTGCTTCCTAGCTGCCTAGCATTAGCTCATTAAAAATGCCTGGCATTGGGGCTGGAGAGATGGCTTAGTGGGTAAGAGCACCGACTACTCTTCCGAAGGTCATGAGTTCAAATCTCAGCAACCACATGGTGGCTCACAACCACCCATAATGAGATCTGACACCCTTTTCTGGTGCATCTGAAGACAGCTACAGTGTACTTAATTATAATAATAAGTAAATCTTTAAAAAAAAAAAAAAAAAAGTTTAAAAATGCCTGGCATCAAATATACCTTCAACTAATCTGTTTTTAATGAGTTGTTGGAGTCTTTCTGTGGCTGTTTTATTTCATTCTGCAATTCCACCAATTTCTTTTATAGCCCTGGAAAAATGTGTGGGTCAGAGGGATGTTTCAGTGCAAAAAAGGGCTTTGCCATGCAAACCTTCCAGCCTGGGTTTAACCCTCAAAACCAAGTAAATATGGAAGAAGAACAGAACACATGCGCGCGCGTGCACACACACACACACACACACACACACACACACATGCACTCGAGCACATGTGCACACACACAAGACACACATTAAATAAAATTAAAACAAAGAAAGGTGACCATTTTCTGTGTTTATTTCTCATAGCATATTCGTCCCTGATTCAATATTTAATTTTTCTTCTGTAACATTCAATCGCCATAATATCCTTTGCTGTTTTTTTAAAAATACAGATAATGGCTTTCTCGAGGCTTATTTTACTTAAGGTGTGAATGTCTTGCCTGCATGTGTGTACATGTGTGCAGAGGCCACCATGAGCATCACATTCCCTGGATCTCAGGTCACAGACAGCTGTCTGCTGCCTGTGTTATCAGTAGGAACTGCACCTGGGTCCTCTGCAAAAGTGGCAAGTGCTCTTGACTGCTGAGCCATCGATGTGGCTCTAAATGCTGAGAGCTTGCTCTCTTTCTTTGTCTCTCTCTGTCCCTGTCCCTGTCTCTGTCTCTGTGTGTATGTGTTTGTGTTTAAAGAGGCCATGAGGTCTCTCTCTGTTGCTCAGGCTGGCCTTGAACTCAAAGGCTCTCCTGCCATCCGGTCTCAACCTTCCAGCAGAGAACAACAGACGTACCAGCAGCCATTTTATAGCTTTAAGGTTGGGTCTGGGGGGTTGGGGTTTGGTCCTCAGCACACATATCTGGGTGGCTCACAGATCTAACTCCAGGGGATCCAGTGCCCTCCTCTGACCCCAAGAGTACTTGATGTGTGTATGTACACACAGGTATGCACATACAACATGCACATGAATTTAATATTTTTTTGTGTCGTTTTTTTCTGAGGCAGTCTCAGGTAGCACATTGTGGCTTTGATCCCCTGAGCTACCGACTCTGCCTTTCAAATGCTGGCCTTACAAGTACAGGCTGCTATGCCTTGCTTTCGTTTTTGTTTTTGTAACAGGGTCTTTTTATAGAGCTCAGCCTGTATGTGACCTTGAGCTCGTCCCACTTTGTCTTCTGAGAGCTAAGGTTCTAGGTATACTCACTGTGCTTGGCCTCCTCCTTGGGTTAGATCCCTCTGCAGATCATCCTCCCTTTTGTATTAACATGTGTACTTCCTAGAGGGAGACCATCCCCTGCCTTCCCCCACCTCCTGCTTCTAAGCAGTGGGGCTCAGATCTTCTCTCCACAGTCTCAGAACACTGGCTCTGGGAGACTTATATATACTTCCTGGCTCTTGTGGGGGGTTGAGGTCGTTATAAATGACAGCGCCCGATGCGATGCGTTAGGTTCTGCTGCATCAGGCAGAGTTCCTGACAGTGTTTAGTAAATAGATGAGAAGCAGTTACAGACAGTAACTGCGGAGGCCTGAGGGAGCTGTTACTTCTCCAAGGCCCCCCTGTCTATAATAATGGTAAACGTCCCCACCTGTCACTCTCTGCCCTTGCTCGGAATCAACCACGGAGTGTTGGGGCGGAAAAGACCATTTGCTGCTGCAGACAGATGAAAAATAGTTTGTGATTTGCTTCATGGTTTTATGAGATGGGAAAATGCAGCTTCCCTGCTTTTTAGATGTAGAGAGAATATGGATGTCGTTAGAGATTAATACTGAGGCAGTTCTTGCTAGTTGAAACTTCATATAGAAATTCTCACAGTTTCAAAGCTTAGCAGAAGTAAAATGCATTATAGAGGTAAATAAACCAGCTAAAGAGCATCCATCTGTAGAATAAGCCTGTCAGCGAATATCTAAGCAGCCTACCCCGGGGCTGGGGAGATGAGATGGCTCAGGGGTTAAGCTCTGGCTACTCTTGTGGAGGACCAGACTTCAGTTCCCAGCATCCATGTTTGTAGCTTACAACCTCCTGTAATTCCAGCTCCACAGGAGCCTCTTCTGCCTTCCGTGAGTCCCCACACACATGCAGACACACACACATGCAGACACACACACAAAGACAGACACATGCATGCACAGATGCACATAGACACACATGGAGACATACAGACACAAAAACTCTAATCTTTAAACATTAACTTTTCATTCCTGTACTTTCTGCGGCTTTCATCCTCAAGCAGTCGTCCTACTGGAATACCTGTCAATCCGTCTGTCCTTCTAGTCATTGACGCTGTAGTCCAGAACCTGAGCTATGTATATCTAGGTCCAACTCAAACCCCTACCTCTTCCAGGCAGGATTTCCTGTCCCTGTCTCTGTTATTCGGCCTTCTGGTGTCCACAGCATCTCGTGACATCACTCCAGAGCATGGTGCTAAGTCCTACTTGATGTTGTCTCCAGTATTGTGCCTTATCTTGCTCAACAAGATAAGACGGAGACAGAAAGTTGTTGAGTGAGGCCAGCCTGGGTAACCATACCTAATCTCCAAACACGAAGGGCTGAAGATTTAGCTTGCTGGGAGAGCTCTTGCCTGCCACAAAGCCCTGGTTCAAGCCCAGCACTGAAAGAAAAGGCCTGGTGTCTACTTCACCTCAGATTTTTCTCTGTCATCCTTGGGCTGACCCGAATGGTAGCTACCTTTTGAAATACCTGTGTATTTGTTTTACCATCCACTCCTTCTCTTCTAGGGCTAAGGTCGCTGCAGCTGATGGGCCACCCGGAAACCCAGCCCAGGCACTCACACCAGTGAGGCACACAGTAATACTAGACAAAGACGTCCTCCTCCAGAACTATGGATTCCACATTTCTGAGACTCTTCCCCTCACAGTGGTGGCTGTCACAGCAGGTAGGGCTGATGGGAAAACGATCTTAGCCTCTTAGGGAAAGTAGCTGGGCTTCTCCCTCACCCCGCTCTGGCCTGTAAGAAAAGGCAGAAAGTGCTACCTGGGAAACTGGAAATTTCTGACCTCATTATAGGGCTTTTCACCTTCCTTTGGTGCCAGAGTGGAGGGGCTCCAGGAACACTTGCTACTCTGAGCCCTAGACTCTCACTGGCCTTGTCCAGGGCTCTGCACTCTGGTGACTTCCAGGCCTGTGTAGGGAAGGGAAGGTATTTGGATAAGCTGGCCCTCCTCTTTGACTCCTGCAAGTCTTGGCTAGCAAGTTTGTGTGGAGAGAATAATAGAAACAATTGACTTGTCTCTGTGAAAGCTAGGCTGTGCCCGAGGGGAGAGGAGCAGGCTGGGAGAGCCTTGTTTTCATGCTTGAGCTGTGTACTGGTGTTGGGTTGGATGCTGGTTAAAATACATTCACTTCTGCTTATCTAAGTAAGAATGTACACACACTCAATCCCTTGGCCAGCTGTGACAGTTTGGACAATTCTGTTTCTTTTCTTTCCATGGCCAGTCTCTACCATCTCTTGAAACTGATAGGAAATAGATACTTTGCCTGTGGTTTACAATGAGTAAAACTATGCTCTATATGAGCCAGTGCCTGTGGGGCCTAGGCTGCCATTCCAAGGTGCACTGTGACTGGTGGCGGCTCACACTAAGCAGTTAATTGCTTTCTATCCAACAGGCGGCTCTGCTCACGGCAAGCTTTTCCCTGGTGATCAGATTCTCCAAGTGAACAATGAGTCCGCTGAAGACCTTTCCTATGAACGAGCAGTCGACATTCTCAGGTACTCACCTATCTTACAACATCTAGAGCCACTCGGGTGATCGAAGAGCAAAGTGAAGCCTCAGGAATGCTGAGGCTGGCCTGTCCCCTTTAAAGCACCAGAACAATTCCAGCTATCTCAGAAGGTAGCATTTTAGCTATGACAGTACTATGATCTGCTGTCTTCTACCTAGCACTGTTGTAGGATAGATATCACACTGTGAACCCCACCAGAGATTGTGTTATTTACTGAAAAAAAAAAAACAAAAAAAAAACGGTTTCTAGTTGTGATGTGGCTCAACATTCGAACACACCTTTAATCCCTCTGGCTGGAATACAAGCACACCCTTAGAACACACCTTTAATCCCAAACAACAAAGGTGAAGTTAGTTTGTAGAAGGAAGCACCCATATTTGAAATTGATGTCTAATTGAGTGGCAGGCAAAGTGATGAATCAGAGAAAGATTTAACAGAATAAGACATGCCCAACTCTCATGAGAAGAGAGGGGAAAATAGGTAATGTAGGAGGGAGCAGCGCACAGGGACAGAAGGAGGAGTTGTACAGAGACTAGTTGTGGAAGAGAGAACAAGCTAGACACAGGTGAAGACAGAACAAGCCAGAGAATGAGGAGCCAGAAGATTAGAAGATACTACTAAAATTAGTATGAGGCCAAGTAGAGCCATTCAGTCAAACTCTGAAAGAAGCCAGATTGAATCAGTCATCTTAGAGAGGAGTTTTGAGCCAGACCAGCTGAGTTGAACCAGCCATCCAGAGTTCAGAAAGACCTAGAAAGGATGAGCTTATTCAGCAGTAAGTCTCAGGGGCTGGAAACGTTCTAGGCCTAGGTTAGATTGTACAGAGGCTAGACGCTTCCAGTAAAGGTTAGCAGTAAACCTTGGAGACAGTTACCTTTACAAGTATGGTTTGCTGTCTTCCGCCTGCCTGTAGAACTTTGGCAGGCATAGAATGTATATTTATCAAACCTCCAGTATGCCTAAAACTCCATGCTAGGCACTGTATGGAGTAAGTGTACTGGTGGGTACTACATAGGCCCTGCCCTGGGAGGATTGCTGGCAGCATAGGACAAAGCTTGAAGTAAGTCGACGCCAGTGTTTGTCTTTAATCTTGTCACTATCTTCTTGAGTGTTCTATGATAGCCCGACTGGCATGCACATGGTTTGGTGACATAGCACCTACAGCTTTCTGTGGTGTCATTTCGACTCACACACATGCTTCCCTATCTGCCTGGACTGTCCCAAGAAAGAGCCAGGCACATGTGCAGAGGATACTCCATAAGATAAGAACATGTAGGACTGAGAATTGGCCGCCCTCCATTCAAAGGTGCTGGGGCAGGGAAGGGCTCGTCCAATGCAGCCTTGGGCTTTTAAATTTCCACTCAGCACTGCTTTGTGACTTTGATATTCATAGAAATGAGAAGCAGGGTTCAGTGAGAGTAGCATGTGCTTTCTGTGAGCCGGCTGGTCTGACTTTGGGTTGGTGCGCTCATCTGTGCGTGTATCTAAGGCAGCAGTAATAGGTTAACATCTACAAGTCAGAGACGGAGGAACTAAAGATGCAGAACTGCATGTCCGCCCTGCGGGAACAGTCTTACTGTGGAGACAGACAGTTCAAGTTAAGACTCACAGAGAACCTGTGAAGCCAAACCTGATATTGCTTCAGGAATGCCAGAGGCGTAATTGAGTCAGTGAAGCGGGCAGGAAAGGATACGATGATTTTATTTAAAAATAAGTATAGAAACCTCAAAGTTTGCTTTCTAGGTTATTGGGCTGTTTTCCCAAAGAGGATCATTCCCAACAGATTTTTTTTTTTTTTTTTTTTTTTTTAGTGCCACTAATACTTATGTCAGTCTTAAACTCCAAGGGATCAACAAATGTATTTATAACTTTCAGTCAGTCTAGAACTGGGTGTTTAGGTAACACTTGGCCCCTGTCTGCTCACTGAGCAGAGCAAGGAACCCTGGGAGGCAGAGGCAGTCTGCTCCCCAGCCACTTGCAAGCCTGTGCACATCAGTGTGGTGCATACCCTTCCGGATGAGGATGAGCAGCTCAGCAGTAAGTGGGGCTGAGAAGCCATGCTACAAACAAAGGGGACCCCCAGCTTAGGAGGAAGCTGCAATTTGACAAAGCAAAGAAGAAGTATTTTGGTTGTACCCTTTTCATTCATTCATTCATTTGAGACTGTGTCTCATGTATCCAGGCTGGCTGGCCTCAAACTCATATGACCTTGAGCTTTACATCTTCCTGTCCCCACCTCTCCAGTACTAGGAGGCAGGTGTGTATCACCACACCCAGACCATGTGACACTGGGGATCAAATCCAGGGCTTTATGCATGCTAGGCAAGCACAGTGCTTCTGAGCTCCGTGCCGCTGGGGCGGGACCTTTCCTGCCAGGTAGAACTTGGGTGATGCTCTGGGTAAATTAAAGAACTTGGACAGTAGGATGGGGGCAGAGGTGCGCTGAACACTTCCCTTTGCCCTAAGAAACATTCAAGGGGCTGGAATCAGTTTAGAGCACTGACTGCTCTTCCAGAGGTCATGAGTTCAATTCTCAGCAATGACATGGTGGCTCACAACCATCTGTAATAGGATCCAATGCCCTCTTCTGGTGTGTCTGAAGACAACTGGTGTGTATTCATATACATAAAATAGACAAATAAATTTAAAAAGAAAAAAGAAAAGAAACATTCTGGGAGGTAAATCCCAAATTATGGAGGGTCCTGAGTGCCAGTACAGAAAGATCCAGTGTCATTCTCCTGGAGAAGGATGGCCAGGATGGGCTTCTAACTGAGGTGTGCTGTGACCCTGCCCCTGTGCTTGTCGAAATCTCTGCATGGTCTGCTCTTGTAACTTGGTGTCCTGGGTCTGAAAGCAAGGCATATTTTTCATTCATTTTTGTTGAAAAGGGTAAACAGACAGACAATAAAATCTGTCTAATTTCTCCAAAGATATCTGAGGCCCAGGATCCTTTGTATAACACTGGGACCTGGATTCTTTGTGACTTACCTCTGAAAAGGCCTGTGCTCACATGACCCAGAGTAGAAGCAACCCCTAGACAGTGCTAACCAGTTGAGCTTAACCATTGGAGGGGATGATGTACCCCTTCCATTGACCTAAATGTTTGTATTGGAAGAAGTCAAATGAAAGCTTCAAACTGCTTCTTTTTGTAGGCATGGCAAAGTGGGGGTGGGGCAGGGGGCTCCACTCGTGCTCCTTCATGGACCCTTCTAAGAGAAAGTGGAGATGTGACAGTTACTGTGACAGTTACCTATAAGATCACCTTTGAAATCTCCACATTAATTTGAGACAAAAACGTCTCTTCGGTATCTTGAATATATGCTTGGGCTCACTGCAGTGACGGTGTATGCGCAAGCACAACAGGCTAGTTGGCTCTTATCAGATAGGCACTATCTACCAAGGATTGTTTAGCTTGTGTATTTTGAAAAAGGAGGCTAGATTACCTGTGTGGTCACTGTGTAAAAACAAAACAAAACAAACCACATGCATAAACTGGCCAGTATCCGCTGCTTGAGGACACTAAAGGAAGCGCCTTGAGGGCAGAGTGGACAGATGGAAGAGCAGGGCATCTGGGGAGAAGGAGCACTGAGCAAAGAAGCCTTTCTAAAGAGTAGGGTTTATCGCAGTCACCACACATAGACACTCACAGACACACACAGACGTGCACACATGCATAGACCCACCCACCAACCCACATAGGTGCACACACAGAAACATAGGTGTACACACACAGACACACACACACAGAGACACACAGACGCACACACAGACACACACACAGAGACAGATGCACACAATGCCCACACACAGAGATGCATACACACGGGGGCACACACACACACACACACACACACACGAATGACTGAAACCTTTTCTTTTATCCTTTTCTGTTTTTCAGGGAAACTGAAGATGCTCTTTCCATCACAGTTGTCCGCTGCACATCGGTAAACCTCTTTTTTTGTTCTGTATGTTAATTTCACTCTCCCTGATCTGAAGACTATGATGCTCCTTGAAGATATCCCTTATACAAGAGTGCAGAGAGGGTAGAGGGTGGCAGCTGCCGGGCAGTGGATGGCTAGTCAGCCAATGTGACCTGAAGCCCAGGAGGCTATAGGTGCCGTGGAGGAAACAGATATGGTCCAGGCCTTGGGGACCTGCAGTTCAGGGGAGGAGACCATCGGTGATTCACAGTGCGCTAATGGAGGGGACGTCAAACTGGGAGATCCAAGACAGGCTTGGGAGAATGGCTTTGGACAAGTCTCTTCTTCAAGTTTTCACTGGGTAAAAAAACAGGTGCCTTCTCTGTCTGACGGGATCATCCACAGCACCAAATGAAGTGCCAGGAGTGACAGGTTTATCAGCCCAGGCCCACCACAAGGCAGGACGTGAGTGTGATGACCTCAACACAGGGAAACTCGTGGGATCAAGTTGTAAGAGCAAACTGACCAAGGAGGAGATGTTGACAAAAAAATTCACATTTTGAGAATTTGACTAAACAATAGATCAAAAAAGGAAGTGGGAGTAACAGGGAATTTTAATAAGGTATTTAGTAATCTAACCTGATTGACCACATACTAGATTACCAAGAAAGTGCAGCAAGCCACTTTTAAATTTAAAAAGAAAAGAAAAAGCATATAGGTCTGGGTGTGGTGGCTTACACTTAAAATCCCTGCTCCCAAGAGGCTGAGATTTGATCTCAGGAGGATCAAATGTTTGAGGCCAACCTGGGCTGCAGAGCAAGCCCAAGGCTACCTTAGGCTATATATGAGATCCTATTAAAAAATACACAAAACAAAAAAAAAAATTAAAGCTATAAAGGTTTCTTTTCCTGAATATAATTTTAAATAAAAACTAAACTGTGTGTGGTGGCACAGGCATTTAATCCCAGTACTTAAAAGAAGAGGAAGGAGAGTCTGAGAGTTTGAGGCCAGCCTAGTCTACATTGTGAGTTCTTGGATAGCCAGGGCCACATGGAAACAACAACAATAACAACAAAATTACTATGTGTTGAAGCTGTGATCAGGGTAAAATTGATAATCTTAACTGTTTCTACTAGTTAGGAAGGAAATCAACTAAGTATTTGGTGAAAAGAAGTTGGAAAAAATAGAAGGAGGAAGATGGGGATGCATGAAATTGTCAGGCAGGGGCAGAAGGATCAGAACTTCAAGGCTAGTCTCAGCTACTTAGCCAGATGAAGGCCAGCCTGGGCTCTGTGAGATCCTGCCTCAGTAAACTAAAACAATCAATTAAAATGATTAAAGAGAATAATCAAAATCAAAATCTACCTCTTCTATATAGTGAATTCGGCCTCAGGCTCCTGGGAGCTGGTACCATAGTTGTGTATGACTGCCCTCAATGGTTTAAGTAGTTGGAAACGGGCAAGCTTACGTATACCATATGCGGTTATAGAGTAGGTATCGCTGTGTGCCCGATGGCCTGAGTGCGATGCCTGGGACCTAGATAGTGAAAAAAAAGAACCAGCTCCTCCACGTTACCTTCTGACTTTCCTGTGAGTGCACACGCTCACATGCACACACACACACACACACACACACACACTGGCACACATGCACACATGAATGCACACAAAATGATGTAATTAAAAACAATTTTCTATTAATCATTCCATTCATTTACATCTCAAATTATATCCCACTTCCTGGTTACCCCTCCGCCAAGCCCCCATCTGACACCCACTCTCCTCCATCCCCTTTGCCTGTTTGAAATAAGATACAAACAATGTGGACGACTGACTGTCAGACCATTGGCTATTGGCTTCCTGTGCCCGCAGCCATAAGGAGAAGCGCAGTGGAAGCAATGGCCCTTCAGTCACGTGAAAACGTAATATTTCTGTGGTCCCAACACTCCATAAACAAAGAACTAGTCTCTTCTCCCTGTTCAACAAGTGTTTTATTTTTACTTCTTGGGAACAGTAGGGGGGGAAGTCACCCAATTAGAATTAAAATGTTTGCTATAAATATGACAGGCTGAATGTTCTGTGCAGGGTGAGTGGAGGCTTTTTTATTTTAGCCAGAGTTTGTCTAGGAAATAATGTGAACCCGATATAAAAATGGAGAGAGCTAATCAGTGTAAATAACAGTGCAGGTGGCAAGCAAGCTTTCTTTTTATTTAGCTTATTATCATCTCAATGGGAAACATCGTAATCTTAATTAGGTGGGGGTTTCCCGCAGCAGTTCCATGAAGTGGACAAAATAGAGCACTTGGTTTCTGTCTGAAAATGGCATGTAGCCGTATGGCTTAAAAATTGGAAAGTAGGGGAGGAAACAGAAGTCTGTGTTCCAATCCGAGCTTTCCAAGCAGAAACATGAGCACCACACCTAGGAGGACCCACAGGGAGCCTACCAGGACCCCTGAGAAATGCCCTGACCATAGGCTGGGCCTCTTCCAGCAGTGTCCCAAAGCATTTTATAGACATTGCAGCGTGAGACATGGCTTGCTTCACCAAGCAAGCTTGGAATTGCTGTGGTCATAGTAGATTCTTGGAGTCCTCATATAATTGAAACAGATTGGGAATTATAAAATCCAAAGCTTAGACATTAATGACTATTTCTCTAGGACACAGAATTTTATGGGAAAATACATTCTGGCTTAAGTTTTGCATTTTTTAAAAATTGTTATTTTTCTTAAATTACATGTACATGTATGCATCTGTGTTTGTGTGTGTTTGTGTACATGAATGCAGTGCCCAGGGAGCCGGTAGAAGGTGTTGGCTTCTTGGGAGCTAGAGTCACAGGCAACTGAGCCACTTGATGTGGGTGCCGGGAATTGAGCTCAGGTTCTCTGGAAGAGTAGCACAAACTGTTCTGTTATTGTTGTTTTTCTGAGACAAAGTCCTACTGTGTAGCCCTGGCTGTCCTGGAACTCACTGTGTAGACCAGGCTGGCCTCAAACTCATAGAAATACTCCTGCCTCTGCCTTCTGATGGATTAAAAATGTGTAACACCAAGACCCGTGGCAGCACAGACTCTTAACCACTGAGCTGTCCCCTCGGCCCCAAGTCTGCATTTTTGTATCAATTACATTAACTATTTTAATATTGTACTAACAATTAATATGTTACATAATTTTCACCAGAAGGAAATCTTATAAAACAGAATAGATTCATTATCCCCACCATTGCAGATCACTGTGGCCACTTTGCAGGTCACTGTGTAGCACCCAGTTCAGGGGGCATGGATTTATTTCCAGAGAGTCAGACTCCAGAGCCCAAACTTTCTAAGATGAAGCTGTTCGACCTTCAGGCTCCCCGCCATTTTCATGGAGTGACACTGAGTCTCCCTTGGCGAGGGCACTGCAGAAATATGAAATAACTTTTCAACTAGCCATTTTTTTTAAAGATTCTTTTCATAAAGGGAGTCCTCTCTGGAGTTCTTAGTTTCATTAATAAAAGAAGTTAAGAATGGACCCTGTTGGAAGCCCAAGGACAGTTTTATTAGAGTTTAAAAGAAAAGCTCTGGGGCAAGCATGCTCGCTCGGCCTGTCTAGGAGGGAAGTATGGAGGAGAGAAGAGGATACTGTGCCTCTGAAGCCCAGCATGGAGGTCAGACGCAAGGCAGGCAACCAGCTCCATGGCAGGGAGGGAGGCTTTCGAGAAAGAGTTAAGAGAGCCCAAAACATCCAAGAAAGGCCAAGGTGTTAAAGAAAGCATGCTTAGAAAAGAGAAAAAGAAAATATAATGCTCTTCTTAAAAATTCAGACGAGTGGGCAGATTTCTAACCCTCACAAGGTGGTTGCCTCCAGTGAGCTGCTGCACTGGGGTGGGGATTCTGGGAGGGAAAAAGAACAGTATCTCATTAAAGAGCTAATTATTCCACCTACCTTGATAGTGTGGCTTGGGGTGAGCCCCCTCCCTTTCCACCCTGGGTGTCTCTTAGCCAGACAGATTGAACCAGCCCAACTGGAACTTAGGGGTGTCTACCCAGGCCAGAGATCCCATTCTCTTGACCAGCAAATTTTTTACCTTAATATTTTCAAGTGCTAATTCTGCAACAAAAACACACATTTTTATCAGTGAACCCAGGAAGGGATCAGAAGTCCTAGGATAAAGGGTAGTTCATATCCTCCAAATTGTTTCTTTTAAAAAAACCAGTGTACTTGCAGATGTAGTTTGCAGCATGTTACAGATTCTGGGGAGCCTGGTTTGTAGCAGGTTACAGATGCTGGGGAGCCTGGT
>JADRCD010215853.1:23030-42374 GCA_019843815.1 Montemys delectorum | reverse complement strand
TGTGTGTGTGTGTGTGTGTGTGTGTGTGTGTTTGCAGGTCCACGTGCATGGGGAGGTCCAAGGCAGACATGGCATTCCACCTTACTTTTTGAGACTGAATCTCTCACTGAACCCGGAGCTCACGCTAACTCTAATCCTCCCATCTTGAGAGCCTTAACTTGCTCATGCTTTTGGGGCAATATTTAGGGTAATATTTACAGCTTCCTAGAACCGGAAGATAAATTTTAACTTTTATGTTTCCTTTAAAGCAGTATTTATTATTTCGTGTATGGGCATGGGCTGGGCTGTGTGTATGAGTACAGGTTTATGCTTACCATGACACACATGTGGAGGTCAGAGAATAATGCTGTGGAGTTTGCTCTCTCTTAACTTCACATGGGCTCTGCATAGAACTAGGTCATTAGGTTTGCCCCGGGAGGTGGTATATGCACTGAGCCATGTCTTTTGACCATAGAGAAAAGTCCTGGGCTGCCCTCAAACATGTGATCCTCCCTTCTCCACCTGGTAGATGCTGGATGTCCAGGTGTGTCCACCACGCCCAGCTCCGAGGAACCTTTAGTTTTTCAGCCCAGCACACCCAGGCAGGAGCTGCCTACATCCCCACTTTGGGGCCATAGCCGATGCCTTTGCTGTCTCATAGTTGAGTAGACTGAGATCTATGCAATTTTAATTCCTCATATAGCTGTTACCACACTGGCCTTTCCCATGTCCCTACCCCAAGAATATCCCCAGAGGAGACAGCAGAGTACATTGTCTCAGTTATGCAACACCAAGGCATCCACCCTGCGTCTCAGATACTTCAGAGGTTTGTTGTTTTTTTATCTGCAAAAGGAGAATCAAACCTTTCCTGACCTGGTAGGCCGAAATTGGATCATTTCCGTACAAATTCTTGAAATGTATTATGTGTTTTGCAGCAGCATGGGGTTATTTTTTACTGAAAGTGGGTTCACTGGAAGTCTTTATATAAGCCATGACTTGGCTGAATGCCGTGAGTGAGATGCCAAATTCTGCTAGACATCCTCGGGGGAGGGGGGCTCGGAGCAAATGTTTACTAGAGACACAAAGGAAGGTCTGATGTGGGTGTGTTCTAAAATAGTCCCTGACTGAGGGGTTATACCTGGGAACCACATCCAGAGGAAGACAGCAGGAGGCGTGGAATGATTTCAGATTGAGAGGTCATGAGGAGGACCAGTCTATTCCTCGTGATGCTTGGTTCTTTGCAAGCTCATTCTCCCAATCATTCTCTGTCTGCCTGTCTGCCTGTCTGTCTGTCTCTCTGTCTGTCTCTCTCTCCATCTCTCTGTCTCTGTCTGTCTGTTTGTCTGTCTCCATCTCTCTGTCTCTGTCTGTCTGTCTCCATCTCTCTGTCTCTCTATGTCTCTGTTTCTGTGTCTGTCTCTCTGTCTCTGTCTGTCTCTCTGTCTCTTTCTCTTTCTGTGTGTGTGTGTACACATGTGCTCACAGTTGCACCCTTCAGTGCTTTTGTCTGCTAATCTGCTAACTACCTGCAGTTTCTCTCATTTCTGTAACAGACAAAGGGTGGTGGGGAGAATATCAAGCAAGAGGCTGCACAGATAAGCAGTACATTGACTCCAAGAAAAGAAAATCGACATCTTCATCAAAATTGATTTTTAACTGGACAGGTCTCTACTCTGCATATACTCTGTATTTATGAATCTAGATCAGGTGTGGAAAGGCTCACCATGAGTAGAGCCCACTCTGTGACATGGCAGACATCACTAATCAATCACCGTGACCCAGCACTCCGGACAGCCAGTATAGTCAATGAACTCTATCTATTGCCTCTGTGCTTGTTGATAAGCCTAGAACATAAATTTCATGGCATTAATTAACTTACTTAATTCAAAAGACTTTGCCCCTGATGTTTGTACCCGAGTGGAAGCAGTTCATTTGCTGTCTTAACAGAGTCTGGTGTGTTTGCAACGTGGCAATACCAATCACACACTCTTCAGCCAGTTCTCAGCATTTCATTCTCACAAAAGTTAATTTTCAAGGTAACTGAAGCCCTTCACATAAGGAGCCCATTAAGGCAACCCCATCCATGGTGCTCATTCCCTCAACTTATTGTGGAGCTCATCACAATGTTTAGTGTTGGAAGACTTGGGGACACAAAAGACGTGGTTAGCCTCATGAAAAGACAATGTCAGTGAGACAGGACCTGTGATCTGGTTAAGGGGGCCAGAAATACAACACGTGTGTGTGTGTGTGAGTGTGAAGTTCTTGTAGGAAACTCCCTTCAATAACACTTCTATGTTATTCAATGAGGCAGGGTCTCTCAATCAAATCTAGAGCTCGCTGATGCACTGGTCTGGCTTGCTCATAGAATCCTGTCTCTGACTCCCAGTGCTGGCACCACGGGCGAGTCACCACATGGGATCTGAACCCTGGGTCTCTTGCTTGTGCACCAAGCGCTCTTTTTAACCACTGAGCCATCACCCCAGCCCTGAGTTTACATTTTAAATATTGAAATATCATTCAGTCAGATGTGGCGTGTAACCCTCAGTAGGCTGAGCAAGCAGATCCTGAGTTAGGGGCCAGAAACATCAAGTCTGGGGATAGAGCTCATTGTTGGAGTGCCTGCCAAGCACATTAGACCCTGTTTTTGTTCACAGCAACACACACCGACACAAAATCCAGTAAGATCTTACTTCCAAGTATCTTCTCTCCCCAGTGTATCCCCCTGCCTTTGCCTGCATTGAAAGATTTTTAATTCCTACTGTGAATAAACAAACTCAAGGTTGGGTGCAGGTTAGGAACTTTTTTTTTTTAAGATCTTATTTATTTTATAGAAGCTGTCTCCAGACACACCAGGAGAGGGTATCACATCCCATTACAGATGGTTGTAAGCCACCATGTGGCTGCTGGGATTTGAACTCAGGACCTCTAGAAGAGCAGTCAGTGCTCTTACCCGCTGAGCTATCTCTCCAGCCCAGGAACTTTTAAATTAGGCGTATTTTCATCTAATTTAATGAATGTCTGTCTCCTACCAGCCAGTATTAGCACTTTACTTCATCCGAGGCTTCTCCATCTTGCCTCTAGTCCCTTTAAAGTAAATAATGACACAAAACCAAAAATTCTATCAGTTTTCACTTGTTTTCAAATTTGGCGTTGTTATTTAAGACAAGGTCCCATGTAGCCTAGGCTGGCCTAGAACTTACTTGGTAGCAGAGAATGACCTTGAACACCTGATTCTCCTGCCTCTGGCACACTCAGGTTTATAAGTGTGTTCCGCTGTGTTCTGCTGTCTGTGGTGTTGGGGACTGGAGTGAGGGTTTTATTTCTGTCTGCATGCAGGCTCAAGTCACTTGACTTTTGGCAAAAGACTCTTTTTTAAAAATAAATTTCTCTGTCTTTCTCTTTTTACTAGGTACGGCATTCGGTTCCCCACAGGTCTGGGCAAGTGCTCTGTCACTGAGTGTCACTTCCATATCAGGTGACTTTATTGCTGTGTCTTTGCCCATTTCCTCAGTCGTTAAACACACGGGACAATACTGAAGGTGAAGTAGAGCTTACGTGACAGCAGGGACTGCAACAGTACATTTCAAGTACTCCCCATATTTGAGACTCAGTCCATGATGGTAATTAAGCCAGAAGCCAGAAAAAAAAATTATCGCCAGCGGCCCTAACGAAGGGCTCTGGACTGTCTGCAGAGCATGGGTCACATCTCTTCGCCTGATGCGCCACTGCGGATTGTTGACCAGTTGGCGCAGATTCAAAGCGGGCTGCAAGGTCCAAGGAAACACATACACATTAATATTAACCACAGGACAAATATTTGTTCGACTCCTGTGGCCCTGCATGTTTGCCTTCGCTCTGAGGGCTGTAGTTATCGGAAGTAACATCAAACAGAGCCGTTCCCATTATGCAGGGAAGGTTACCTACCCTTCAGACACGCACCACGGCAGGACTTTAGTAATGTGATATTCCTACAAGCAACGTGTGCTGGCATTTAAACAGTTTTTACCTCAACATTTTGTTTCATTTCCTTATTTTATTTGAGCTCAGGTCCCATCATATAGCTCAGGCTGGTTTCAAACTCGTGATTCTGTTGCCTCAGCATCTCAAGTACTGGGAATGAAAGGCGCGGCCACAATGGCCTGTGATATTCGTCCCTTTGTAGAGCCTATGTCACAGTGTCTGCAGAGCTGATGAACATGGGACCTTGCCTGTCATAGGTGGAATTGATGCTATTTGCCGAGATAGGATTCTTCCATAGCTAATGCATGTGGGACAAGCAGCTTTTCTTTTGAATCTGAAAATAGTCCTGTTCCTGGATGCTACCATGGGAGCCGAAGTCTCTGGTGTGGTTTGTCTAAAGCTACACCAGCATTTGATGCTGGGCTCACCAGCTCTGACCTCCAGCTGTTGGAGACAGACTTCACTGGTATACATATATGTACCTACATACAAGCAGGCACACATACATTTGTATGCACACATGTTCATGCATACACATATGCATAGGGGCACATATATACTTGTATGCTCATATGTACACACACATACATGTATATGTCCTCATATTCATGCATACACACATGCAAGCAGACCAACGCATGCAAACAGGTATATACATATGTATGCATATATGCAAGCAGGCACATGCACACAAGCAAGCACATGTACACTTGTATACAGACATGTGCATGCACACACATCCACTCAGGCACACAAACACTTGCATGCACACATGTGCATGCACACACATGTAGGCAGGCACACATATGCTTATATGCACACGTGTATGTGTGTGTGTGTGTGTGTGTGTGTGTGTGCATACATCCGTTTGCAGGTCTGGTTCGCTCACTGTGTATCACTGGCTGTCTCTTTGATCACCCACCCTTTCTTCTCTGAAGTGAGCCAGAGCAAGGGGGTATGCTCTGGGCCCTTCCCAGCTCATTCATCTGGGCTCTGTGTCACCTGTCATGGCCCAGGATGCTCCGTCTTTCAATCTCCTGATCATGGACAGGCCAGCTTACTTTCTTCACCAAAGCAGAGGTTTTCTTGACCTTCTGTCTTCTGTCTCCTTCATGAGCCCGTTGGTCTGAGCTGTCTAAATCCACACTGGTTATGCAGGACTTCCTGGAGAAAGTGCTGGTGAGGCCAGGCTGACACTGGAAAGGTGCAGCCTGGGTGGGCACATCTCAGGTAGAGCTGGTCAGGAATTGACCCGCCCGCCCCCCTCCACTGACACAGAGCACAGAGCAGTGCTGGGAGGCTGTGAAAGATGATCTCTCCTTAACCAGTAAAGGATGAAAAACTACTGTCCCAAGAAAGTCATTCTAAACAAAAGACCACAGGGATATCGCCCAGATGGACACCAGGGAGGCCGTGGCTCCTGCAAGATGCTTGTGTCGGAGCAGGAGAGATCTCCAAAATGGGTCTGAGAAGGCTGCTATTGCTATTATTCTTTATGTATGTATGTGAATAAATGTCTGAGTGCATGCATGTATGTGCGTATGTATGTGTGCTTGTGTGCGTGTGTGTGTGTGTGTGTGTGTGTGTGTGTGTGCGCGCGCGCACGCGCTTGCGCATGCGAGTGCACACCACAACTCACATACAGCAGTCAGGACAACTTTCAAACCTCAGTTCTTTCCCTCCACCCTCTGGGTCATGAGGCTTGAACTCAGGTCATAAGGCTTGACAGTATGCATCTTTTCCTGCTGTGCCATCTTGCTATTTTTAAGGTACAGTCTGAGAACCTGTGTGTCTGAAACCGGATACTCGTAAACTCCTCTCTTGGGACAAGTGTAACGGACCCACAAACCCTCCTGTGTACGGCGGAAACCAATGACATGGATCCATCAAGTGTGTGGCTGGCACTTCCCCATTCTGCAAAGCTCTAGATCCTCATTTTCAAAAATAAGTTATCATTTTTGTCACGGTGAAGAATCCACACATGTCATTCTCCATGCCAGCCACCATGAACAGCGACACCGAGTACACCGAGATTGCCTGAGTACCGCTGCTGTCAGCACGGAAAGCTCTCTTCTAGAACCGAAACCCTGCACCTAGTAAGGTGCGCCCCACCCATCTCTTCCGGGTCCTGCAATCAGCATCTGCCTCTGCTCTGTCTCTGGGAGTTTAGCCAAGGCCACTGAGGCCTCTCAGTGCTTCCTGTGAGCCAGAGTGGCCACCGTGTTTGTTCTCTTAGAACTGGCTCATTTCACAAGAAGTGTTGTGAGGTTCCTCTGTGTCCTACTCTGTGTCAGAATAGCCTTCTCTTCCTAGGCTAAATGAGATTCCCTTGTGTGGACAGATTCCCATCTTATTTATCTGTTCACTCACCAATGGGCTGCCTGCACTCCTTGGTATTGTGCTATAAACCCGAGTATACTGTAGTTCTGTTCCTCTCTCTCTCTCTCTCTCTCTCTCTCTCTCTCTCTCTCTCTCTCTCTCTCTCTCTCTGTGTGTGTGTGTGTGTGTGTGTGTGTGTGCGCGCGCGCGCGTGCGTGTGACTCCCTTTAAAAATATAAAATAAAATAAAATAAAATAAAATCCAACAAATAAAAACCCAATACAAAAAATTCCAAAACAGGGCGGTGGTGGTGCACACCTTTAATCCCAGCGCTTGGGAGGCAGAGGCAGGCGGATTTCTGAGTTCCAGGCCAGCCTGGTCTACAGAGTGAGTTCTAGGACAGCCAGGGCTACACAGAGAAACCTTGTCTCAAAAAAAAAAAAAAAAATTCCAAAACAATACAAAACAAAACTTGAAGTTGGGTGGGTAGGGAGGTGGGGAGGATTTGGGAGGAGTTGGTGGATGGGAAAAACATCATTAAAATATACTGTATGAAAAAAAATTAACAAAAAAGCTTCTAATGTTGGAACTAGAGAGACGGCTCAGTAGTTAAGAGTCCACCAGTAACTCCAGTTCCAGGAGATCCAATGCCCTCTTTTGGCTTCCACAAGCACTGCACACACACATACACACACACACACACACACACACACACACACACAAACACACACATACACACACAATGTGCAGGCATATATGCAGGCAAAGTGCCCATATACATTGAATTTTTTTTCTTATGTTTATCTCTTTCCTTCCCATACCCTCATGGGTTATTTTTTTTTCATTTCTTTTCTTTTTAAGATTTATTTATTTTATTTATACCAGTATACTGTAGCTGTCTTCAGACACACCAGAAGAGGGCATCTGATCCCATTACGGATGGTTGTGAGCCACCATGTGGTTGCTGGGATTTGAACTCAGGACCTCTGGAAGACCAGTCAGCGCTCTTACTTGCTGAGCCATCTCTCCAGCACAGGGGTTATTCTTCAGAGGAACAAACTGCTGGAGACAGTCGAGGAAAGGCTAGCCATGGCAGTTGCATATGACCTTGGGACATGGAGATCACATCTAGAAGCCATCTAGAAGAGGCTTTTAGTGGGATGTCTAAATGTCTGTGCTCTCTTAGGATGGCCTCAGGTCACACCTATTGTCCCTGTGTAACTAATAGTAACGAATAGTGCTCACTCAGAAGGACCTCGGATGGACTGGCGAATGTATGGATACTCTAGAGAGAAACTAGAAATGGAGTTTAAGGAACTAAGGGCTTGCAGTGTGGCTGGCCTGTCCAGGACAGGGGTTTGTATAAAGGATCTTGCTTCCCAGCCAGAGGACACTGGGTGATGGCAGGAGACATTTTTCATTATCACAGCTTAAGTAGGGGGCGCTATAAATACATAGTAGGTAGAGACCAGGGCTTCTATACACCCTTTAGGACAGCTCCTGGCCTAAAGAAGTAACTGACTCTGGAGACAACAGGGCCCAGAAAGTTATACATATTAAAATAATTCCTGCCTCAAGGGATGCAGGGAATATGGCGGGGGTGGGGGTGGGGGTGGGGGAGGGATGATTTTCACCGAGATGGAAGGAGGGCAGAGAGAAAAAATAAGTGTATGCTGCTGAGTGTGGTGGCTCACACCTCTAATCCCAGCACTCAGGAAAGCTGAGACAGGAGGCTTGGCATGGCTGGCCTGGGCTACATGGTAAATTCCAGGACAGCCTAGGCTACTAAGTGAGACACTATTTCTAACAGATAAACACACACACAGTACTTATGTGCCTATTGTAGCAACAGCCATAGCCAAGTGACAGCTCCCTGCTAGGGAATGAACTTGACTTTTCTCTCACCTTCTGGGTGATATTGAACAACTTCAAATTTTTTTTTTTGTTGTGTCTCCTTTTCCCCAGGCTCTGTGCTGAGGTTAACTCAGGCTTTGTCTATCTGACTCAGTGGCTGGGAACAAATTTATAGGTATAACGAAGCATTTAAAAGGCTTGGGAAGCAGTCTATAGATGCTGGGCCACCCACCAGCCCTGATGCATAGGGTGTCACCTCTGAGCCTTGAAGAAGTAGGGGCATTCCCCCACTCATTCAGATGCATGGAAGGCAGAAAGGGTAGAGAGGCAGGCTGCATACCCAGGCTGACTCCCGAGTGCCTAGCTACCCACCAGGGACAGTAACCATCCTCTGCTTGCTCCTGAGGTGGTGGGTGATGCTCCCAGTTGATGGCTATCCCTGATGATATGTGTGGCCTGTTCAAGTCCCGTCATATGCATCCTAGCTTGTGCTTTGGGTCAGGGACAGGATGCAGACAAGATCTCCAGCTCTGTCCCTTTCAGTAGCACATTTTAATATGCGGACACATTCCCTGCACCCCATTACATAATGGTCTTGGTTGCAAGCACTTACCTGTCTAGTCTGAACTCAATTAGCAAATCTTCCCTCGCTATAAATATTCATTAATGATGAAGTCAGGCAGAGCGGTGGAATCCAGAGAACGATCATTATGAACTCTACCACAGCTTCTCCCTCCCCTGGCCTGTGGGGAAGACAAGCCAAGGGCAAGCAGGGACTCATAAAGGAGGAACTCCTGTGAGATGGCTCACTGGGTAAAGTAGTTGCCATGCAGCCGTAAGGACCTGAATTCGAATCCCACAGAAACTATATAAAGCCAGCCTGACTTGCACATATGCATGCACACACAGGGGTGCACACACATGCACATGTATGCATGCATGCATACACATGTGCACACAGACACACACACATATACATAGGTACACATGCATGTGCACACACCACACATGCACATATATGCATGCATGCACCCATGCACACAGATGCACACACATACGTACACATGCACATGCACACCCATGCATGTACACAAGAGCGTGCACACACAGAGCTGAAGCCAAGGCCAGAGGATGCTTAAGATAGTAACAATGGGCCCCTGCAAATGTACATGGTAATCAATATCCTGTCTTTTGTGCTTCACGACTTCAAGACTTTCTCTCAGTCATGATTGTTGCCCTGCTGAGAAAGCTGTTGGAAAATCCTTATGCCAATAAAAATATATGCAAGGCTCTTAAAATAACTGTGCGGATAGATCTGCGGGGTTGGCTTCCACACAGATGTGCTGGGGAATCCAAAGGTCACTGGATTCACCTTCCACAGGGGTAAAGCCTGCATTGAAGCTGGGAGATGTTTGCTCTGGTCCACAGTCACCTGTGGGCAGCAGGGCCACTGAGGCTCCCTAGTCCCTATGCCCATCTACGGATCCTGAGGGAGGAGCTAGTATTCGTTACACACAAAATAGGTGGCTATCTTGGTGCCAATTAACCTCCTTTAACTGATAGTTAATTTTAAAACCTATTTGCTCTCTCCCTAGAGCAGTTGGGGTCTTAAAGAGACCCCTGTGCCAGTAAATGGAGAATAAAGACTACTCTCGGGGAACAAGTGAACTTTCTCAGCAACAGAAAGATGAGGTCTCTTGGACAGGCTGCTTCAATATTCTGGAAGCTACACATAGGATAGGCCAGGGCCAACAAGATGGCTCAGTGGGTAAAAGAGCTAAGCCTAAAGATCCGAGATTGATTCCTGGGACCTGACATGGTAGAAGGTGAGAACTGATAAAATGTCCTCTGAGTGTCATACTGGGGCCACACCATGTGTGCACATCTACCACAGTATGAATATAAGGAACATCTTTCCAGAGTCAGCTCTCTCCTTCTACCATGTGTGTTCAGCTGATCAAACTCAGGTTGTCAGGCTTGGTAGCAAGCTCCCTTCCCTGGAGAGCCATTTTATTGACCCCTGCGATTTAGAGTTTTCATCATAGAGCACTTATTACCCAAAGGGCTTGAGACCAGAAGTGTTTTCAGTTCTGGATTTCTTTTATATTTGCACACATGTCAAATGTTTGGGGGATAGGACCTAAATCTAATCACAGCATCCATGTTATTTCATCCTCACATTTGTCTTACACAGGTGCTTGATGGTACCTGCAGAGGCTCTCTTCAGCAATGTACCGAAGAATGGTTTCAGAATGTTCTAGAATGTTCTTGATCATCCCCACCTCTTGGGAGACTCTCCTGTAATGTCTCAGGGGGGTTTACTACCCATGAGCCCCCTGGGTGCATCTAAGCTTATGCTAAAATGTAGATGTTTGAGGACAGGGCCATTCCCCCAGAGGTCTGTGCCCATGTGAGAGGCATGGGCTAACCTGGCCTCCAAGGAGGACACAAGGCTGGACACTCGAGATCAATCCTCAGCAGCGCTTCAGCCTGCCTCATCTATGAAAGGAAACCATATCCCAACTCTGTATGTGAGTTCCTAAGCTTCCTGGTGGGGTTAACAAAGTCATGTGAACAGAGGTGGCCTGCCTTGATTTCACAGGAAGAGGAACACAGCCTGGGTTTGGGATTCTCTCAGACCTCACCTTGACCATCTCCCCCTTGGTGATCCTGCCAGTGTCTTCTATGATAAAATGCCATGGTGTGTATGTATAGTGCTTCCTTGAGAGCTACCAGCTGTCCTGGGGAATGACTAAGCAAAGCAAGAAGGTCACTGGCCTGCTGCTCTCTGGTTTTGTACCCTGCTGGTCAGCGTGCAGGTAGCCAGAAACCGTAATTGTAGCTGGTGTCTGATATGGGGCAGTCGCACTAGGAAATGTGCCCTCAAAACCACCTCAGGTGGTTGGTTGATGTTAGAGATGAATTGAAGTGTGCCAGTTGTCAGAGTAACAGCCCTCTGCTGTCTCCAAACGCTGCTCTTCAGACTCCAAGGTCAAGATGAGAAGCTAACAATGGCCTCACAGAGACCACTAACAGCTTACATAGCTACATCAGTCTCCATCCCTGGAAGGCTCACATTCCCTCTCTCCCTCTCTCCCTCTCTCTCTCTCTCTCTCTCTCTCTCTCTCTCTCTCTCTCTCTCTCTCCACCCCTCTCTCTCTCACACACACATATATGCATATGCACATAAACATACATACTCCTGCACACACATGCAGATATGTACACACAACTGAACACAACACATTTATACGCAGTCACATGCATGCACACACGTGTATAAACACACATGCACTCGTATATGCACATACACAAGCACATGTGTGTATACACATATGTATACATGCACACACATGCATATGGAAACAACACACACATGTACAGATACAAGGTAGCACAAACATATATACATACACATGCAGATGTAGATACATACACATATACACAAATGCACAAAACATGCACACATGTGCATGTACACACATGCACACACATATGCACATATATAAGCACACATATGCACACATATACACACATTTGAATGTACACAAGCACACACACATGCACACACACACAAAGTAGCACACATGCATATATACATGCCCATACAGATGTATACACACATACATGCCTCACATGTGCTGTGCACATGCACACATACATTCATACGCAAACATACACACACATGCACGTTCAAAATTGCATGACTTGCCATGAAAAGACATGAAGAAGCATCTCGTTAGCCCTACATAGAGCAAGCACTGACAGCCCGAAAAGAAGGTTCTGTCCAAGCCGGGGGTTGCTTACAGGTGTATTGGTGACTCAAAGAGACCACTAAAAAGTACCCTGGGTGACTTGAGGGCAGCTACAGTACCCACAGCATGGACGACTAGCAAGAGGCTGCGCCACCCAAGCATCCCCTGAGATACGGATAGGCAACTACACTCTCAAGAGTCCCAAGAGATCAACTCCCTCGTGTTACCTCAGGCCTCACGTGGACCTGGGGCCACCCCCTAGGCCTCATGAGCCCCACAAGGGAAAGCTAACAGGCCTGCGCTCATGAAGGGGGCCACAGCAGCAGTGATCTGAATGGCCATAATCACTTCCCACCAGGAAGAGGCAACTACACATCACACACCTTTGCACCATGGCCTCACCACAGGCCGAGCCTTCTGCCCCATTCACCAGGTACCACCTGCCCCACTCGGTGCCCTCTGGCCTCCTTCCTACCACACACCCACCACTGGAGACCTGGGAGCTGGGGAGATGGGGCGTGCACTTCCGGAAACACAGGAGGTGTGAATATCACAGGGAGGATGGAGGGCCTCAAGGAAGCCCGCATCATGTGGCTGCGGCGCCTGGAGATTCCGGGGGCCAGAGGCTGAGTGAGGATCTGCCAGGAGCCTTTCCTTGCTGCGTGTTTCTCAGACATATGTCTAAATCAGACACCCCAGTACTGCATGTCATTCCTCTCCTTCTGGTGGTCTTTTAAAAAATTTCTATTACCTGATAATTTCATACATGTGTATGATATATTTTGGTAATTTCACCCTATTATCCTCTTTCATCGCCCTGTCACCTCCTCAGAACCCCTTCTTCACACTAGCCCCTCCCTGCCCCCTCATTTATTATCTTGTTTTCGTATGTGTGTGTGTGACCTGCTCAGTTAAGTTTAGTGCTACTTGCGTGAGCATAGCTACTTACTATTGAAGGAAATGCCTCCCACTTCCCCCCCCCCGCCCCCCCCCCCCCGCAGCCTTTAAATCGGAATAGCTCATCCAGGGGGCGGGGCCTCGTGAGTCCCTCCCCCAGAGGTGATGGATGGCTCTCTGGCTCAGTCTAGCGAAGCTCACCTATGGGCAATCACAGCTGCTGCGAGTCCCCTTCTTATGGCTCCTACACTCTTTCTTCCTCTTCCTCTTCTCCATGTTTCCCAAGTCTCATTGTGGGTGATGGAGGTGTCTCTTTCAGGCTGAGTCTGTTTTGCCTCTGAGATGGAATTACACGATGTACTCCAGGACGGCCTGAAAGATGTGACACTCCTCCTGCCTTAGCCCCAGGTGTTGGGATTACAGGGCATGTGTATCCAGGTTGAGCTCCTGGTTGATTTATGCCTGTATTTCCCCACTGCCACGTGGCATCAGACAGCCACGCCATGGCTGTTGTGGAAACCGTGGCACAGATGAGAAAGGCAAGCTTTATAAAGCCACATGTTTGAGTATGGGGCCATACAGATAGGCCTTGAAAATGGCAGAGCTTGGATTCTATCTCTGGCCCCTCTAATTTCAAATCCAGGTTGTGTTCTGACCTTGACCTTCCAGCCCGGGCCCTCCGTACTCTGGAGACTAGGAGAGGCGCCTCCATTGTTTCTTGCATCTGCTGGATTCTCTTCCCCCATGGCCCTCACCTCCTTAACCGGCTCCTTCCCAATGGCGAGGAAGCAGAGGAAAGAATGGTGTCCCCAGCTCACCCCAGCTTTGGGTGGAGCTCTGCTTATAAATACCCAGCAGCTTTGGAAACTTCCAGTTAAACAGAGTTGGGTTCCATGGACCGGCCTATGTATGCTCTTTGGTTGGTGGCTTAGTCCCTGTGTATGGGGAGGGGAGAGCGAGAGGGGAGGGCTCGTGGAGGTGGGAACCTGGAAGGGGGACAGCATCTGAAATGTAAATAAATAAAATAAAAAATAAAAAATAAAAAAACCACCAAAAGCAGTCAGGTTTTGAAGCTGTCTGGTCAGCCTGCCTCCAGAGTCCGCCCCTGCAGAACTGGCAGTCGGCTCTCAGCAGCCTTCCTGACGCAGCAATTGATCCTTTATTAGCACAGATGTCTCACCGAGTTCTGTCCTCTGACAAGATTTTTTGAATGAGGAAGGCTGACCTTCCCTCCCGCATGACACGCATTTGAAAATAGCTTGGGCACAGCTCTGGGGCCGGTGGGCAGCATGGTGGAAATTTGTCTTGCTGCCTTTGCTTTCCTACTTTGTGGGATTTAAAACTTCATGGGTATGGATTCTCCCCTGGCAAGACGCAGACAGCCTTCGCAGGGAAGACCAAGGGCTGAGAACTCCGGTGGGGCTGGCCGGGGGCAGCTCTGTGGATTAGGACTGGGACCGAGTCTTCCTGTTTACTTGGGGGGTGTTGCTGGAATTGAGGCTATTAGGGTCATCTCTGATTTAAATGCTGGGTGTGGGAAAGGTCTCGGGAAGGTGCCTCTCTGCTGTGTCTGGGTGCAGTTGGGAATGAGGACCCCTGTCTATGTTAGACTTGAGCCAGATAGCCGTCACAAGATCACAAGATCACAACTACCTTGTCAGTCACAAGACAGCTAATGTGCAGAAAGCCGCTGGGGAAGGCTGGGGGAGCAGGAAGTCCTGTGGGTGTGAATGTGTTCAACAGGAGCAGGGCTAAAGTCACCTGAGCCAGGGTGTTCCCTCTCTCTATGGAGAAATTGCTACCTCTAGTCCAGGCTGGATCCCGTGGTCCTGCCCTTTGGTGGCCTGGGGTTAGGGGTCCAAGGCCTGAGAACAGCTAGCCTGAAAATCCGCAAAATCCTTTGCTTTTTTCTTTCTTATTGCAGGGCTATGCAGCCCAGGTTGTCTTTGAACTCAGGGTCACCCTCCTCCTGTCTCTTGAGTTGCTAGAATTAGAGACGTGTGGCTGCTGCTGACTCGGGTTTGTTGGTTTGCTTGTTTGTTTGTTTTTTGCTCCGCTTTGTATTTCCTTCCTTCCCTTTTCCTTCCTTCTCTCCTTTCTCCCATCGTACGTGGACACACACAGATTAATTTGCCATCCCCAGTTGATGGATATGCGCTTGTTTGCCAAGACAGGCTTCAGTGGGGAAGCGGGCTCCTCCATCTGGTCTCTTCCCAGGAGCGTCTATCTGCTGGTGCCTTCCAAGTAGACTTGCTAGTGGGACAGGCGCACACATCGATTCCTGAGCTGATGACCAAACAACACAGATCGGCTTTCCCACAGTTCTGTAGGTCCAGAGTCTGAACACAATTTCACAGCACTAAGACAAGGGCACTTCAAGGGTCAGTTCTGCTCCCTGACCTGCCCTTCCTCCATCTCCAAACATCCCTCGCCCAGTACCTCTCCAGCATCCCTTCATGTTCTCCCCTCCCTCTGGAACCACGTTCCCTCTTCGGAGGACCTGTGGTTGTCCCAAACCATGGGGAAATTTTGTTTTTCCTCCCTAAGGCAAAAATTTTAGTTGAAAAAAAAGGAGGGGGGGAAGTAAGTCATGGTAGTTTTGGGGAGTTACCTGTGCACCAGCAGAGAGAATTGGTGTCTTATGTGGATGACCATAAGGCTGTCTTTTCTTTTTTTCAGAACTCTCTTCCTTGAGGTCTAAAGGGTCCCCTGGCCTCCCCAGCAAGATGCAGACTCAAGGTCAGTCTGCTGTCTTGGCGACATCTTTTGCTTTGTGAATACTTCCCCTGGGATAGCATAAGGAGTAGGTGACAGTCACATCTCATGTGTTGTTAACAAAGAGAGAAAGAGCAGGGAAATGCTTCTATTGCTTGGGAGTGTGGGAGCATGTAACTCATACATACATATGTATATGTACATATATGTATGTATGTGTGTGTCTTAGAATTTCCACTGCTGTGAAGGGACACCATGACCATGGCAACTCTTATAAGGACAACATTTAATTGGGGCTGGCCTACAGGTTCAGAGGTTCAGTCCATTATCAGCAAGGCCGGAAGCATGGCAGTGTACAAGCAGACAAGGGGCTAGCGGAGCTGAAAGTTCTACATCTTGATCCAAAGGCAGACAGGAGAAGACTGGCTCTCAAATGACTAGGAGGAGGGTCTCAAAGCCCATGCCCACAGTGACACTTCCTCCTACAAGGTCACGAGTACCCCAACAAGGTCGTGCCTCCTAATAGTGTCACTCCCTGGGCTGAGCATATACAAACCACCACTGTATGTGTGTTACTATCTATCTATCTATCTACTATATGTATAGATAGGTAGATAGATAGGTATCTATATCTATAGATTGGTAGGTAGATAGATAGACAGGCAGGCAGGCAGGCAGACAGACAGACAGACAGACAGACAGACAGACAGACAGGGTTTGCCATAAGCCAGGTTGGTGGAAAAGGTACTATGTTGCTGAGACTGACCTTGAGTTCCTGATCCTCCTGGCCCCGCCTCTGGAGTGCTGGGACTTCAGATGTCCTGAGGCACGCCTGGTTTGTGAGGCACTGGGATGAAGCCCAAGGCTTCGTGCATGCTAGGAAAACACTTTTCCCATTGAGCCACACCCCACCTCCTCAGCCTATACTCTTGATCAGGGGTGAATTTTGTACCCTAAGGTTTGTAACAGTGCATCTGAATTTACATCCCCCCCTTACTCACACAACTTTACTCGACTGGTCTTTGCCAATTTGCTAACCGTAATAATAACAACGATAGTAACTTATACTTTTTGTGTTTGTTTGTTTGTTTGTTGACGCTTTTGTTTGGAGAGAGGATCTCAGTGTGTAACTCTGGGCTGACCTAGAACTCACTCTGTAGACCATGCTGACTTCAACTCACAAAATCCCTCCTGCCCCTGCCTTACAGGTGCACCGCCATGCCCAAACCCCGTGTGTTCAGAGTGAGGCTGGGAGGTTGTCTGCACACTCGAGAACCTTCTGTATTTATCTGTTATCGACACGCTGACGACTTGAGCTCACTGCCCTCTTTCCTGTGAATTGTCCAGATTTCCCATGGACTCCCATGCTCCCAGTCCTTGGAGCAAAATCAGCCTTTGAGTTGAGTGGCAGAGAGAGCTGTTATAATCAACCCATTGTATGGATGAAGGAACTGAGGCTTGAAGACTTTACATAACTCAATCAAGGTTATGAAGGGAGCTGAAATCATGCCTGGCCTTGGATTTCACCATGTTGTGGTCCTATTAGCTGGCGGCCTGGTATAGACTGTGTCAGACCACATGCTAGAAAGAAGGAAAGAAGCCAGCTATGGAGGTACACTCCTCTCATCCCAGCATTCAGGAGAATGAGGCGAGAGGATCAGGAGTTCAAAGCCAGTTTGGACTATCTAGTAAGACCCAGCTTCAAAATAAGCACACACACAGACCCACAGATGCACACATGCGTGCGTACACACACCAGTTTAGCTCACACAGAAGGAAACTGAGGCTCAGAGAGCCTAGCTGAAGTCATGTGACCACTACGTGGCAACCTTAGGTCAGAACTTGCCTCCAGCAGTTCAAACTCACAGCCACAGCTTTCCACAGTTCCACAGGGCCAGGCAGCTGGGAAGTGGCAGAGCTGGGATTCAAACTCACAATGTTCTGATGCCCTGCCTACCTCAGGGTCCTCTCAAGCCTGGTTACATGTTTGCTAATTACAAAGCTGACCACCACTTGGTGATTACTACCTGGGATACCAGTCAACCACATACAGCCTTTAGTTATTTCCCTGGGGTAGTGGAGGATGTCAGGGCCAGCCCACCCAGCAATTAAGGGGCCCTTCTGCTTTGCCATTCCCCAGTGTTAGCTGCCTGACACCTGACACCTCCATAGACACCTCCACAGGGTAGGCAACCGAGCAAAGTGGAGAAGTTACACGACTCCCTAGTGTTACCCAGTAAGAAAGTGACTCAGCCAAGAATAATAAGTAATATTATTTCAGGAGACTCAAACACCGAAGATCTCAGGGATTCCTGGGGAACCCTGGTTCTCTAGCATCGGGAGCCACTTCCTGGTCCAGGCCCTTCACAACTCACACTTGCCACTGTAGTAGAGGCCAGAGCACTGTGGAAGTCCAGAAGTTATTCAGGCTGTGGCTGTGAGCTCAGGAACCCCATTTTTTCCTTAGCATCTGTCTGTCTGTCTGCCTCTATGTGTGTGTGTCTGTCTGTCTGCCTGTGTGCATTTGTGTGTGTGTGTCTGTCTGTAAACAGAGCTTAGGTGTTGCTTAGTCCCTGCAGGATGTCCTTGAAGGTGATTAGCCTTGACCATGTGCACTGAACCCTACACAGAAGAGGGGAGGACAGTGCAGGACTGCAGCTGCTGAGAATGAGGTGAGGTGTGGACTCTCTCCCTCTGGGCTCCACCTGGCCCCTTCCCTGGTGTCCTTGGCTAGGTTCTCAGTTCTCAGTGACCAATGTGACTCTTACAAGCTGTCCAGGAATAGAGCTGACAGCCCCAGGCTCCCGCACATGTGCAAAGCTCAAAGGAAGTATCAGAGATGCACCTGGTGTGATCTCCCTCCTCCCTCCCTCCCTCTGTCCTCCCTTCCTCCATTGTCCCTCCCTCCTTTCCTTCCTCCCTCTCTTCCTTTCTTCCTGTCTTTTTTGGGGGGGAGGGGGCAGGATCTCACTGTGTAACTCAGCCAGTCTCAAACTTTCAATCCTTCTGCCTCAGCCTCCGAAGTGCAGAGATGGAAGGCATCAGTGCTCTTCCGGGCCTGGCTCCTGTCAAGGTTTTCTGTTTGAGCTCTTCAGCCTTCTAGAACTAGGATGATGAGGTCTAAGAATCACTCCTTTTCCAGAGAGGGCAACTGAGGGCTGACTCGGGTTTTATGTGTCCCACATGCCAAAAAAAAAAAAAATGTTGGTGTGTTGTCCCAGGAAAGCTGCCTGCAGGCCAGGTCCCACCGGGTCTCCTCAGTGTTGCTGTGGAAGAGTTTCTGATGGTGGTGGTTTTTTAATTATAGCACCCCCTGTTGGCTCAAATAATAGTTGAGGGAGGGTCTTCTTTTCATTACATTTTAAGTTTTATTTAGTGTGTGTACATGTGTGCGTGTGTGCATGTGTCAAGATTAAAGGACAGCTTGTAAGAGTCACTTCTCACCTTCCAATGTCTGAGTCCTCAAGATTGAACTCAGGTCATCAGCTTGGCAGCAAGCGCCTTTACCTGCCGAGCCATCTTGCTGACCCAAGTCCGGTCTTCTGGGCCAGCTGGCTGCTCCTGGGCCGGTTAGGAGATCTGTCCTGCACAGGAAGCTTCGTTCACATTTCTACTACTCAGATGGGTCTAAAACTCCCCGTTTTTCATTCATAAAACCCCACCTAGATACTTATGCACATTGTGGCTCATTTGAACGTGAGGAGCCCCTGAGTCCAGGCTGTTGCCTTCATTTGTTTCTTTTGGCTGGAGCTTTCTCTTCTCGCCCAATTCTACCAACACCTGCAAGTATCTTTAAATGGCTGCCTTTTAAAAAAGGAAGAAAGAAAGAAAGAAAGAGAGAGAGAGAGAGAGAGAGAGAGAGAG
>JADRCD010215852.1:46945-58085 GCA_019843815.1 Montemys delectorum | reverse complement strand
TGTGTGTGTGTGTGTGTGTGTGTGTGTGTGTATGTACGTCCCCTTGTCTCATCTGTTCTACTTCAATGCTCAAATTGTGTGTGCATGAACTCCAAGTTGTATGATTATTTCAAATGGCTTGTCCTGGTCTCTACATCTTAATATTATTACCACACCCTTGGCTGTTTCTAAAATCCCTATAAGTATCCTCTCTGACAATTGTTTCTTATCTTAGGCAAGGTATTCTAACACTTTATGTTCAATTGCTTCTAATTTTCCTGAGCATTCCAGTGCACAAACCGTGCACATCAGCATAGATCATCAGGAACTACCTTTTTATCCAGCTTCATGGATTCCACAACCCTGGTACTGCCTGCCTTCATTATCTCCTTGCTTTCCCCTGCTCCTTCCGTGTGACTTTGTCTACTAGCCTGGTTCTCTATGTTTGCTTCAAGGCGTAAAGATGACCTAAAAGCATGCAGACTTTCTGAAAGAGCTCAGTTGAGCAAATGCCTATGAATTACAAAGTAGATTTCACATTACTTAGCAACCCTAACAGATTTCTTGATAAACATTCTTTATAAAGTTACTTCTCTGTTTTTATGCATATGATGGTTTTGCCTGCACTTATGTTTGTGCATCATGTGCTTGGAAGCCAGGAGAGAAAATCAAGTTTCTTGGCATGAGAATATTAGTGACTTATCATCGAGGTGCTGGGAATTGAACCTGGGTCTTCTGAAAGAATAGCCAGTACTTTCAACCACTGAGCTATCTCTTCAAGCCCTTATTAAACACTCATGTCCCCCTCCGCCTGACGTGACATGTAATTCCATTTTTATCTTTAACCCTTCACCTTTGGTTCTCTGGCCACATGCAGCCCACCAGTTGATTCTGTTCAACGGTTTGCTTTGTAAGAAAATAGAAACACTATGGAAATGTTTACTTTACCTTCTTTCCTAAATATTCTCTTTATCTAAATTTTTCTTTCCTACCACTTTATTCATCTAATCTCTCTACAAGGCAAACTGACCTATGGCCTGCTTCATAGTCTGCTTATTCTACTACTCAATCAATGTCCTGCGCTGTCATTTCCATATCTCCCAGAGGATTTCCCCAGGGAAAGCACTGCAGGCTCTCGCACCATGAGCATCTTCACTGAAACAAGCTATAGCTCCCCCGCGGTAACAATGGAATGCACTGCTTTCCTGGCTTCCTTCACCCTCTCACTGTTCCTCTAAAGAAGAGCTCATGTTTCCTTTCTCAGCTTCACTGCCTCCCTTCCCTACACACACACTCCACTGAGGTCTGCATTTCCTTCATTCCAGTGAAACTGTTCTTCAACAGCAGCTACTAGCACACTCTCCCTCATTCAGTCCAAAGAGACATGAAAACCCCCGTCCTTACTTGACCTTTTGGTGACTTTTGAGCTAGATGACCAAATGTTTCTTTTGGAAACGTGTCTAGGCCATCACAGACTCTCTGCACGTCATTGTCAGTTTTCTCAGGCTCCCTCTAGACACGAAGTGGGAAGACTTTCACATTGGTTCTTGGACTTTGACCCTTCCCTCTCCTTTAGTGGCCTGAAATGATACCGTGGTGTAAATGTGTAAACAATAGCTTCCAAATGCCCATCTCCAGTCCCAACTTCTCAGTTCATCTTCAGAAGGTGCGGTCAGTGGCCACCTTACCTCCTGTCTGACCAGAAGGGACTCAAGTGGACCAGCACCTAAACAGAAATACTGATGTTTGCCTCTACAGAACTATTGACTTCTGAAATTCCTTTTCTACTGTTAGCACTTTGTTCCTCCCCTTGTCTATAGCTTCTTTTACCACAGTACATTAGAATCCTACTACATCTCTCCACATTCACAGCCATGACCTTACCAGTTCTACCTAAGCCCCATCATCCTTCACTGGGCTGTGCCTTTACATCCTCCATGGCCTCTCTCATTGCATATTTTTTTCCTACACTTTACAATCAAGTAATGAACCCCAAAAGCAAATGTATCATTCTCCTGCTTAAAACCTCATAATAACTGGGTTGCAAATCTTTTCCTGCTCTGGGGGGTCTTTATCTCTGCTCTTCCCTCTGCTAAAGCACCCACTCTCCTTGTGGCTGGACATGAATGCCTCCTTCCTGTTCATCACCCAGGGTTCTCGGGCTCTCTCCCTGTGCCTTTTCTTTTTTCTTTTTTTCATTTTGCAGAACTCTGAGGCGCTGCAGCTGTTTACTTTCTAACTCAGCAGTTTTTCAAACAGGGGAGATTTTTGCCTCCCGGGGATCTTTTTACAAGGTTAGAGTCATTTGGGGTTATCATTACCAGGAAGTGTGTCTAGCACTAGTGAGTGGAGGCCAAAGGCACTGCTAAACCCTTTACGATGCACAGGTCGTCCCTTTATAGGGAAGATTTATCTAGACACCACAGATGCTAATTGGACCAGAGCAGAAAGCCACGCACGGATGCTTTATTATCGCCCTTCACCGATCAGCATGGCAAAGGCGAACATTTATTTCAGACTTAAATGCATCACCCCCTGTTTAAACTTTTTACAGGGGCTACTCTCATCAATCTTCACATATAAACACCTGTAAGAGGAAGGTCCTATTTTCTGTGTCACACTGGTAGTCCTGGGGCATGAAAGGGTGAGGAGTCTTTCTCTGGGTCAGGTTGGAGGGCTGTGATTTGAATCCAGACTGTCTGGCTCCTTGCATCCTTCTATTATAGGGCCGTGAAATTATATTTTTCCTATATGTTATTTGTCTTCTCCCTCTACTATATAATCTCTATGAGAAGAGTCTGTGTGTTGCTCTTGCTTATCCCTCTTCTAACCTCTATGTCTAGACATGTTAGCTATAAAAAAAAAAAAAACTCAAATAATAAATAATTCTGAGTGCCTTCCCAGCTTTGTATCCCAGGATTCTTGCTTTTTAAAGAGAGCCCACTTCTCAATTCCTGACATCCTTTCTGACGCAGAGGCATTCTGTTCTCTGCCTCTAATTTAGCCCACGCTCATCCTCAGGTCTGACTCTCTCCTCCTAATGCTTCCATCAACACTTGAACAACAATACCACATTTCCACTTGTGTCTAAAAGCCTACATAATATATTTTAGATCCGTAGAGCCACAGAGTAGTTCTAGAGGAAACAACTTTAAGAAGTCAATATTTTCTAGTTATATGTTTTATACAGAGAAAAATAAGACTCAGATAAACTAAGCAATGCAAAAATTTAGTTTTATCTTGAGAAATTTCATATGATGTTAATTATAATGATAACAGAAAAAGAATTTGTGGAAATTCTTTTGGAAAGAAATATGGAAAAAACTCTATGCCTATATGCCTACTCAAGTGAGCTTTTCTGTCTCTTGTTTAAATAGTGTAGAATTTCCCCTTACATCATCTCTCCATGTCATATTTTCTTTAGTTTTTAGAATTTTGCTTTATATGGACTAAATAGGTGTCTTGCTTGCATGTGTGTATGTGTACTTCGTGCAGGTAGTACACATAGATGCAAGAAGAGGGTATCAGGTCTCCTGGAACTGGAGTTAAAGAAAGTTATGAGCTCCCATATGTGTGCTAGAGTCCAACCCAAACCCTCTGGAAGGGCCAAGAACAGTCACTGTTCTATTGTTGTGAATAGACAGCATGGCCAAGTCAACTTATGTAATAGAAAGCATTCAGCTGGGGCTTGCTTAAGTCCATTATCATCATGACAGAGAGCATGGCAGAATGTAGTCATAATGCTGGAGAAGTAGCTGTGAGCTTCATCTTGATCCACAGGGAAAGAGACATGGGGACAGAGGGAGACTGGGTCTGGCATAGGCCTTGTTGAAGCCTCAAAGCCCACCCCCAGTGACACTTTTCCTCCAACGAGTCCACATCTATCACATCTATGTGAGCCTATGGGGATCATTCTTATTCAGACCAACACAAGCTACCAGGGCTTACAACCTCTGCACCATCTCTCCAGTCCCCATTTCATATTTTCTACATTCCTAACCCTCAGGGCAATGTATCTAGTGCATGTATCTCTTAAATATAACAATTTCTGTCTTTCTTATTGTTTTTCTGTTTGGGAAGTTGGGACTGCTTGATGACTGGTTTGTTGTGATGCTTTTGAGTTGGGGTCTTATTCTGTATTCCAGGCATGCCTTTAATTTGGGGCACTTTTCTTACCTGTACACTCAGAATGCTAGAGTGGAGGACCTTAGCCACCACTCCCAGCCCTTCCTGCATTCAGAACAATTGCATCTGTGCTTCTTGTCCTTAGTGCATTGGTAATATAGACAGGAAAGAAGATAATGTTTGTTCTCATCTTGGACCTTCCACTGTGATGCAAACTGGTTCATATTGTCAGAGACAGTTACTGGGGATGGTCACAGCTCTTCTCACTGCTCAGTGTGTTTCTGGGAATGCAACAACAACAACAAAAAAAAAACAATAGGAGGAACTGTCTGTGATCTGTTTAATATGAAGTGTCCCTCTCAGGCCCCTGTTTTGAATGCATGTTCCTTTGGCAGGTGGCACTGTGTTGGAAAGCTCTGAAACTCTTAGAACTTGTGAGATCTTGAAGATTTTAATCCAGACCCTGTCATTAGGCTTTTTTGAAGCCTCAAAGCCCACTCCCAGAGACACACTTCCTCCAAGAAGCCTACATCTATCACATCTATATGAGCCTATGGAGGTCATTCTTATTCAAACCTAGCCTTGCTGTCTGCCTCCAGTCTGTCTCTATGTCAATAGCATCTACAACTTGCCCCTGCCACCATGCTGATGCCACCCTGATGGGCTCCAATGCTCTGTAAGTTTGAGCCAAAATAAATCTCCTGCTCTCCATACTGTTTAATCTAAGTATTTTGGTCACAATAATACAGTAGTGACTAATACTGCTTAGTCACATTTGGGGTACCATATTCCCCAAACAATGAACAGTTATATACTTAATAATCAGGACAAGAGACAGACCAGTGAGCAGTTAACCTATGTGGCATCATTTGTATTTTCTCTAATGCAAGTGTTTTAATTCAACCCTTGATAAGAGTGATCACCATTGTGTTTAAATGAGTGGAAGTGACTTAGGTAGCTTGGGTCTCTCCTGCCTCTTGAGAACTTGGTCCCACTGGGCCTGGTTCCGTCAGAAGACTTCCTTCTGCATCCTCTGCCCTGTGCGTTCAAGTTTCTAGTCTGTATCCTCTACAGCTTGGAGCCTAGTTGCTAGTTTTCACTGCTTTTATCAAAACAATCTTCTCTTGTTTTCTGACAGTTGTTTAGATCCTGACTAGTGACTCAGAGATCCCAGAGAGAAGCTCACAGTATATGGCAGGCACCAGATGCCTGTCAGGCATCAACGCTCCATCGCTCGCTCCCTTTGCCTCTCAGGCTCAGCGTGGCTTTTGTGGTGTTTCCAGGAGAATGACTTCACTCACAGACCACCACTTCAACACATCCAGAACAGGCGTATCCAGAGACACTTTTTGGATTCTTCAAGCTCTCAACGTAGACAAGCCTCATAGTTATATAGAACATAATATCACTTTAGAGTAAACTGATGATTGGCAAGAAGAGCTGCGTTCTTTACAATCGAAGGATCTTTGTAGCTCTCTCAGCAAAAGCCTTACGTGTGCCAGCAATGTCCGCCATTATGGACAGGGACCTTCGGGAGTGAGGCCACAAGGCCTTTAGAAGAAGGACTCCTAAGTGGGTCCTTCTTCTAAATATCCAAACAGTGTCTGCTCAAGCTATAAGAAATAGCGTCTGTATAGTAGGTTAAAAGGGGAATGGATAAATAATGCTGTAAATGAATTGTGGTAATGAGACAACTGTGTAAATCCCGATTGCAGGAAGTATTAGAAGACCAATGTGGAGGCCTGATGAAGGGATAGGGAAGGTTAGGTTCTACCTGGAAGCAGTAGCCTTTAGAAGAGGTTGGCATGGGAAATGTTTGGCAGCTCAAGTAGTTCAAAATGTGTGGAACATAGGACAAGGGTACAGAGACCAAACAGCCTGCTTATATAGACAGACATGATCCAGAAAGGCTGAAATTAATCTATGAGAGGAACTGGAGTCTATTCTGAGCACAAATGGTATTCTAAGCAAAGTTTAGGGAAGCTATTAACAGGAATAAATGTGTCTTCAAAGCTAGCATTTATGTAGATCTTGGAGGGGGTGGGTCAAGAGATCTGTTAAGGTTATTGCCATAATTGTGACAAATCAAAGCCCAATACATTGTTCTGATGCTCTCAGCCAACCAATGGACTGAGCACAAGGTGCTTCACCCCCAACCCCACAATGGAGGAGCTAGAGCAAGGACCCAAGGAACTGAAGGGGTTTGCAGCTCCATAGGAGGAACAACAATATGAATCAACCAGACCCCCCCCCCCCGAGCTCCAAGGGACTAAACCACCAAGCAAAGAGTACACATGGAGAGACCCATGGCTCCAGCTGCATATGTAGCAGAGGATGGCCATGTCAGCCGTCAATGGGAGGAGAGGCCCTTGGTCCTATGAGGGTTCAATGTCCCTGTTTCGGGGAATGCCAGGACCAGGAAGTGGGAGAGGGTGGGTTGGTGAGCAGGGGGAGGGGGGACGGGATAGGAAATTCTTGTAGGGGAAATGAGGAAGGGGGATAACATTTGAAATGTAAATAAAGAGAATAGCTAATAAACGAAAAGAAAGAACATGAACAAAAGAAGGTCTCGGTTGGCTCTCAGTTATAAAAGAGAGCCAAGGCAGGAACCTGAAGGCAAGAACTGAGACTTTTAATAGAGGGAGACCACAGGTGATGAGGGGCATAGACTTTAATGGCTTGCTTTTAGCTTCTTCTCAGCCAGCGTCCTTACACCACCCAAGGCCTCTGCCCAGGAGTGGTGCCTCCCATAGTGGGCTAGGACGACCTCCATCAATTAACAATAATGAAATAAATGCCCACAGACATGCCTCTAGGACAATCTGATGGGGTAATTCCTCAACTGGACTGTGTCCAGTCTCCAACCAAAACCAGGCATCAAATCTGTTGAATGGGTATAAAGGAGAGATTGGGGAAAATGGGTTGAGAAGAACAATAAACCTACACATATTATTTTTCTAAATGTTGTTGTCTGAAAGAATCTGAAAATATACAAGGTATACCATTTTTTTTAAAGATTTGTTTATTTATTATACATAAGTACACTGTTGCTGTCTTCAGATACACTAGATCTGAGGGCACTGGATCCCACTACAGATGGTTGTGAGCCACCATGTAGTTGCTGGGAATTGAACTCAGGATCTCTGGAAGAGCAGTCTGTACTCTTAGCCACTAAGCCATCTCTCCAGCCCACAAGGCATACAATTTAAAATCCAAGTTAGACATGGATATGAACTACAGAAGAACCACTATATGGTATTGCTGGGACAATTATCTTCCAACACAATTCAATTTGGTAGATGGCTTACTGATTAAAATGTCAGCCAAGGGATTATAATACAAATCAAAACAAAGAGATAGATGAATCTTGCATCTCCCTATCCACTAGATGTCTTATGAAATAATACACTCATTTTTTCAAAAAGTATCAATGATATAAATTCACTGGACTCATGTTAACCCAACGTTTTCACATGGACATGTGCTACAGCATAGGCTTTTTAAATGCAGAATACCAAGAAAAGTTGCAGTTAGCATATTATCTCATGAAATGGATGAAACATTTATATTAGTTATATAAAATACAAACTTATAGCCTGTGGGATTGTACAAAGTGCAAAAATAATCTTTTATCAATAACTGCATGTTTGTCCAATGCAGAGTGGTCAACCTTGAAACCAAGTACACACAAACAACAAAATCAGATTCAAAATCAGACTCAGTAGGTTTTATATATGTATGTGTGTGTGTATAGTATGTGTGTATGTGTGTGTATGTATATGTATGTATGTATATAATATCCTCAGCTTGAGGCTGGGAGAAATGGGAGGAGCTTGAGGAAGCTAACTGGAAGGGGCTGGGGGAGGAAAGGAAGGGCAGAAGTGATATAACTCTATTTCAAATCAAAGCATTTTTAAAAATAACTGGTTTTGAATTTTAAAAATAGTGAGAAACTTCTCCCTAGACTTTGAGCAGACTGATAGCTCACAACTTGGTATCCCAACATTTAAGTACCATAGACTTAGGGTAAGTACCCAGACAAAGAGTCATGGCCTTAGCATTTATAGCTTTTCCTTTTTCAATTTTCTTGAATTCTTCTCTCTTTTCCTCTCTCATCACATCCTGAACAATGGAGCCTAAGCACATGGTTAGATGTCAATAAGCTCAGTAATCCCCCTGCTGTATTAATAAGACATACTGGAATACTGGCCACAGGTAAGGAAACCTCACACTTCTTTTTTTTTTTATTTTTTTTTTTTTTTTTGAGACAGGGTTTCTCTGTATAGCCCTGGCTGTCCTGGAGCTCACTCTGTTTATTCTACTTTCTTAATTTTCTTTGCTTTTTAATTTCTTAATTTGCCTCTAGTTTCAAACTCTGAGGGTGACATCAGGCTTTCCTCTACCAAAGTAACACATTCAACTTTTTCTAGCCCAGACTAGAAAGGCATACCTCAACAGAGTGATGAAAGGTATAAACAGCAGTCCAAGCTAGAAAGGCATACCTCAGCAGAGTGGTAAAAGGTATAAACAATATCCATCAAGTCTTCTAGGTTCCAACTATGTGGTCTAAAAGAAGCCCAAGCACTTCTGTTAACTCATTTACAAAATGGGATTTATAACCCTCCTCCCCATATTTTGATTTTCTAAAAGTTTAATTAAACCCATTTATATAATATGCTTAAAACATGGACCCAAGTTTTAGCTAAAGAAAAAATTGTTAATTTGAGTGTGAATGGTTCCTTTCTCTTCCTCTTTTCATCATCATCATTATCACTATCATCACTATCATCATCATCACCATTATCATCATCATCATTATATTTTTCATTATTTAAGATAATTTTAAATACAAATATATATATTTGATTGTATTCTTCTCTTCCTCCAAGTCCTCCAGATCCTCTTCCCCTTCCTACACACCCAGACTTAAAAAGTCCAAAACAACAACACAGCCCCCTAAGATCATGAAAACTCAATAAAATCACTTCCAAAAAAAAAATCACCAAACTATAACTGAATAAAGGAGACACACACACACACACACACACACACACACACACACACTAATGCATGTGCACATGAACACACACAAAACCAAAACCAAAACCAAACAAAACATATGGAGTCCAATTTCATGCCGTTAAACTACTATTGAACATGAAGCCTATCCTGGTATGGTTGATATACCTATCTGTTGAAGAAAACTGATTTCCCCCTCCCAGCAGGTATAAGTGATGGTTCCTTTGTTAACCTTTACCCAATGGCTAGGCATTTATCCATTCATTTATTCATTCATTCTTTAAAAATAAATACAACAAAATAAAATGTAATAAGTTAAAACAAAATTGTCATGCCAAATTAGGGTAAAACAAATCAACAGAAGGAAAAGAGCCCAAGAGAAGACACAAGAACCAGAGACCCAGTGTTTGCACACTTGAGAATCCCATAAAACACTAAACCAGAAACCATAATACCTACACAGAAGATCTGATGCAAATATACCCAAGCCCTGTGCATATTGCCTTCGTAACTGTTTCATTTTTAATCTAAGTTGCCTCAGCAGATTCTTGGGGAAATAAAACCTCTGTTTGATGCATCCTATATTCTTCCTACATGAATTCTCAAATGTGTCTTCTCTGTTAATTCATATCTCTCATCAGACCATCAATATTTGTCTGAATTTATCCAGTCTCCATTAAAGCATATAGTTTTTTAAGATCTTCCCCCAACTCCTCTGTTTTGCTTTGCTTATGAAACATTTTTTTCTACAGTTCATGGGTCTTAGTCTCTCCTTAAATTATTTTTTATACCGAGAAACAGTGTTATATTACTTATATGCATTAGTCAACCCCCATCTGTTTTTGTCATTAATTATCTTACTTGTTCTTCATTTATCATTCCATTTATGACATGCACACTTCTCTACTCTCTAATAGTCCAGATGTAGTAAAGAAGATGGGTAGTATACTGTGGTGCATTCATGTGGTAATTTGAATACTTTTAGCCCCCATAGACTCATGTGTTTGAATGCTTGGCCCATAGACAGGGGGATTATTAGAAGGTGTGGCCTTGTTAGAAGAAGTATGGCTTTGTTAAGGAAGGTGTGTCACTGTGGGGGTGAGCTTTGAAGTCTCCTATGCTCATGCTATGTTTAGTGTGGCATGCATTCTTCTCTTGCTGCCTGTAAATCAAACTGTAGAACTCTTGACTCTATCTCCAACATCATGTTTGTCTGCATGCTGCCATGCTTCCTGCCTTGATGATAATAGAGTAAAACTCTGAAACTATAAGGCAGCTGCAATAAATGTTGTCCTTTATAAGAATTGCCATAGTTGTGATGTCTCTTCACTTCAATAAAACCCTAAGACAATTCATAATGATTCTCAATATTTAATTAGGCAACATGGAATTTTTTTACCTGACACATTACCATGTGTCACAGGTGAGACAGGTTCTCTTCAGTTATACAGAATACCACCACCAGGTCTGGTGGTATATATCTGTAGTCCTAATACTTAGTAATGGAGAGTGCTTTAGGGATAGTTCTAATGCTAAGGTCCTCTTCCCCAACTGGCTCTTGATATATTAGTAAAGAAGCTGTGGGCCAATTGCTAGGTGGAAGGAATAGGTGGGACTTCTGGGTCCCCAGAAGCAAAGAGAGAGAGAGAGAGAGAGTTATAAATGCTTCTGAGAGAGAAAAGGTGGCAAACCATGTGAGATCTTGGATGAAGTGACCACAGCCCACTCCTATAGGCAATCAGTTGGGGAAGTCTAGCTGGAACTAGATGTAACTGAGCAACTAAAGTTGACTGGTGCACAGGTGCAAAGATAAGAATATTAATAAGGGCATGCATCTCTAGGTGGGAGATAAGTACCATCCAGCAATTATGTCAAAAAGACAAGTTGAAATTGAACAACTGTGCATGTCTGTGTTTTGGCCCTTGTATCTAATATTCTCTGGGGGGTGGCTTGTAGTGTAGTCCATTCCAGGAGCTTAGACAGGGTAGCAAAAGCTACACACAACAGACTGCTTTGA